>MU912948.1:0-24153 GCA_036418165.1 Cooperia oncophora
ATGGACCCCATTCGAAGGGCGGGGTCGTACTCACACCGACATTTCGCACATCTCCATGCTGTACCCTGTGTCCAACGGCATTATAACGCTGGCGTGGGAATGGCAAGAGGAAAAGTAGCTGCACATTGATACTTCACCCATAAAACGACCCTCACGTGAGAGACGGAAATCGGGAAAGCGAAAAAGAGATTTAGAGACACGTGTACCATTTGGTATTCGGCTCGTTATGACAGTCTCGCGAGACTACTCCGGTTAGAACACACGTCTGAACACCAAGTGGGACTTGCACACCAATAAGGTTCCCACTCCACCCCTCCTGGACTTGAGAGGAATGTTGTACTCGCTCTACCCTTCCCGCCACCTTCCCCCACCTCCCTCAGGCGATTTTCGTGGTCGACATTTTCGACTCCCACTTTCTTCTGTTTTGGAGGAAGGGGATTGGCGACTTCAAACAAGTATGCTGAAGGCTCAACCTTCAGCATACTTGTTTGAAGTTTCTTCTCTAACCGAGGGCGATTTATCCCGCAAATTAGCCCAGGTATCCCTTGCTATCCCTTGCACGCTAACTACAGGTCTATAGCTATCAATTTCCGTGTCACCATGTCGAATAGCCTCCTAGAAATACAATGGAAAGTTTGCATGCTTTCAGTCGTTCCTTTGTGACGGTGTTTACCATCGGGACACCTGTCAGTGTAGCTATGACGTTGGTATCACCATGATTTTCACCCTTTTTGCACTGCCTGGCTTCGCCAAGTTCTTAAGGACAAAATCTGTGTCTTCAGGAGTACGATGGGGTGTTTCAAGGGAATGGGTTTTGGCATAGCCCCTTTTTTTCTCTTTCTTTTGGCAAGAGACAAGATGTATCATATAGTTCGTAGCAGGCGTTTCACCAGTTGTTGTCACTTTCCCACTTGAACAGTAAACGGGCTAGCGGCGCGCCAAATCCAGCCTCACTGACACGCCCCATCATCCGAAGAGAACAAGTTTGGGAGCGAACTATTACGATTTCTTCCTCAACCACTTCCTTCTCACTGAAATGATGGTCAAACCTCATACACATCCACATGCCGAGATTTTGAGTCACCGAAACTAACGTCATAGATTAATAGTTGCTTCGCTAGAATTACTGCCCGCCCTTTGCTCATAGGGACTTTTTGCCCCTTGGAATTTAGCACTCAGCGCTCCAGCGGTATATCGCCGATTTTTTTTGACATCTGTTTTGTTTCATCTTTGGCCACGCGGCCATGACATAGAATATTACAACGAGGGAAAAATGTCCTGACGAACTTTGAGCTGTCACACAAACGATTCCGTCGTCGTGCAGGACTAATTCTCAGGAATGTGAAAAGTCTACAGCATAAAACATTTTCTTTATCATATCAATAAGAGGGTAACATGCAAAAATATCTTGGCCCGCACATAGTGTGATGTGCCAGTCCGAGAGAACGGATAATGTGCAATGAAAGTCCCGCAGCGAAAATGTTTGCGAAACTGAAGAAATTTTATTGAAGCCTTTGTAGAGAAGGTTTCTTGCTCCGAGATAGCATACCGGAATCTTAAGAAAAAAGTCATGGTTTCAGATGCCACCCAAATGGTTACGCCTATTAAAATACCCTATTTATAACTTTGGTCATAGCGATGCACGTCAGCGCTTAGGTACAGTCTTATTATCTGTTTCAGTTGGGTGGGTTTGGGGGGGGGGCGTCACTTATTCTCCACAAGTCTGGTCGTCTGCTATGTAGCTTCACTCAGTGGGGACCAGGCCGGCGCTGCGCCAACCCTCCCCCCCTCGCCCCACTCCCAAAAACGTTCATCCGCAGCGAACAAGACTGTGTTCTTCCACCATATTTTTGAGGAATTTTATCAGATGCCTTTCCAACTGGCCAAAAAAATTGCTGCAATCGAATGTTTTGAATTCGAGGAATGAATTGTTCATGCAAATGAATCATCCTGCTGGCAATCAGATCAGAAACATCAGGAATCAAGTGCATCACATTTTGCGCAATGTGCATTTCACAAAATTAATCAATTGACAGGGTTTATTAAGGGATGGATGACACTGCCAAAGAAGCAAAGCATACTCTAGGCGGAGTACACACGAAGAGGTTTTTCGCGAAATAGGATAGGAGGGGGGGAACGTAAACGTATGCCGGTCGCTAAGGAAGAAGGAGAAGTCATGTTTAGCTTGTAGGAAAGCTGCGAAATCTTAGAAAAGATCATTTTTTTCGCTTTTCATTTTGTTGCGCTAGCACCCTACACGAAGTTTAGGGGTAGTGATGAAACCTCTTACTAAGTGCACACTGAAGTTGGTGAAAATGTGTTGCCCTTTCCCCGAATTACCCAGGTACTACCACTACTACCACCTCTTGCAACCTACCTTCCACAGTACCAAATTTTTCCAGAGCCCCTGAATCAAGCGGAGGGACGGGTAGACACCACTGATTGACTACAGTCCTGTCCGCTGCAGATGATGGGGCGTGTCAGGGAGGATGGGTTTGGCACGCTACCAGTCCATTTTCCACTAGTTGTTGGAGCAGCCAAGCGACAATGCGTAGGTGGAAAACGATTGATGCGAAATATATGATACACTCTTGACGCTTGCCGAAACAAAAATAAAAAAAGAGTTGGGCTGGCGCTACGCCAAAGCCTTCTGCCTTAATCCGCAGCGAAAAGACAATCTGTTAGGTCTGCAAACTAGTAGTGGGAATAGCGTAAAATGAAAAACCACTTGAAAGTTGAAAAATTTCTATGGGGTCAGCTATCACCCAATCTTTACTGTGGCATGTAATTGCTTTGACCCCATGGAAACTAGTTTATAATACCGGTTCGGAGCTAACTCTAGGGTTCCTCCACGTATGTGACTCTAATTCAGAACTGAAAGGGTTCAGTTACCCATCTATCTAGACCGAGTTACGAATTAGCTGATCAAGCTATAGCCGAGTCACCGCGCTTTCGCTGAGGTAAAGAGCCGTCCTCCAATTTACCTACTCCGATGAAATAGCAGATTTGGTTACTGCTTAGGGATTCGAAGAGGCTCCTCAGCGCTCGGCCTCATTTGAGCCCTTCGGCGAGTGTAATCGAACCCCGTGCCGCATCAAAAATGCCTAACATCTTATGCACTGGAATATTCATGAGAATCTCCTGCAATGATGATCAGGCCCTGTGCATCCTTCGCAATGTTTTTTACCTTTTTGAATTGGCTTTCTTAGGGTCAGTCAGTAAGTCTCAAGTGAAGTTTCCTTCCGGAGTAAGGGCTCACTGAGTATATCACTCGCTTTGCCACACCTCTTCGTCGTGTTGAATTAATGACCGTTCCCATGCAACCCGTCATTAGACTACTATTCACCTGGCAACGACGATTTCTTCGCGCTTCTCCACTCAACACATCTACTTTTCTGTGTAACTTCATAGTAACTACTCAGCTCCACGTTCCATATCCTCTCGATTCCTCATGCAATTACATAAGTAGATTTTCTCCGGAGATTAGCTTCGACCTAAAAAGAAAGTAAGCCACTAATTACAAAGAGTCATCTGGTTTCGCTCCAGTCTGACAACTGATGCTACTTTTTGAACATTCATGGCAGCATCGTATTAATATGGTTGACCAACATAATCAATATTTTCATGCTAAAAACAACTCCATGAAACTTCTTAGTTGCGCGCTAACTGACTAGTGCTCATTGGTTTCACGTGGATGGAAGTCTCGGTTTTAATGAACACTTCACGATCGCGTACAAGTCCAATTAGCCTGTAAGTGAACTCCAGATCCTCGAAATGTGATGGGCGCAGCTGTGTACTAAATTTGAAATGGCGGCGGTTGCGTTTTAGGTAGAATATCTTCAGTAAAAATCGTGTTCTCAAACACAAGACACAAGGCAAGGTGACGGTCGTAACAAATTAAAAGGTCGGTAGAGTGCCCGCCTCATACCGTGTTCGAGTAACACGCCTACCGCGTCTCAGCCGTGTGTTCCAGGTAATCTGGGTCCGCATCCGGCTGGAATCTTTCCTTACCGGCTCAGGGGCTCAAAAGTGGGTGTGCAGAAGCGTATCATGGAGCCACCGTCCATGAAACCCATGTCGACGTCTTTTGCATAAGCATGTCGCGTCGTGCACTGCACTTTCTCGCCGCTTGTTTGTCTGTTCTCTCCGTAAATGTGCAGTCTCTCCTCCTCGCATACTCGTACAATGCCTGAAATGAAGCACCTAGCTTTGTAGCACCTACTTAAATACTCAGCCCAGGGTATCGATAATCGAAATTATTTCTTGGATGCCGTTTGTCTCCACAGTGAAGAATAGAGCAGCCGAAGTGCCGAAAACGCTTTAGCTGCAAATATTCATGGTGTTGATCACATAGTTTGCAACGTACGGGCCTCCTGTCATTTCAGAAACTGTCCAAAAAGTAAGGAAAAAGTCGTAAAGGTCCTAGAAAATGAAAGGTCATTCCCTCTTAAGGTGGTCAATGGGCTAAATTAAAAGTTATGGGGACGATTTCCCGGAAGTATTTGGCTGATTCCACCTGGAGGGGAGGGGGGGAAAGGGGTTGGTCTTCGAGAACAGCGTTTTTTTTTTGAAACGCTTCCTTCCGTTCCTTTCATAATGTACAAATTTTTCACACGGAGCAGGACAGTAGCCAGGTCTCTGCCAAGCAATTCTAGGAATGCCAAAAAATGAGCGATAAGTTTTTTTCCAAGAAAGGGCATGTAGAGCCACCTTATCGTACTGCTAACGGCTTGCAGCACGGCGTACTCAAACTGCACCTCGCTGTATAAAAAGGCTCCATCATGTATGTCTAAAAAAAGCCTGAAATGTAACTATCAATGAAGCACTTTCTACTGTTCGCCACCAGGAACGCTTGGGAGTTGACATAAATGGGGTAGGGTCACCAAGATCCCTATAGTGTTTGCGCTTCCTGTTGTGTGTGTAGTAGAATGGATTCCCGCTTGAAGCTTCATAGTGCAGTTCATTGTTCAGACCCTCTCAGGATCTCTTGGGTAGGCTTTGTTCGGCAGTCATAAATTCAACATAAAAAAAGGTAAGGAAATGGGCATTATTCTGATGCAGACCTTTGTCATCGTAAGGAATCGAATAGTGAACCATTTGCTGACCCTTTTTTCACATAGGTAGGCCGTTACGAGTTAATGAACCTCACATTTTTGTTCAACTCAAGAGTCTCTGGATAATTTGCATACCGGTCTTCAGAAAGAGCTTCACGACCTGAAAGACCCTTAAGAGTAGCTCGTCGAGTTAAAACTTGAATCCCTGGTTTTGATGGGGTCTACACGGCCACCAAATTTTCGATAAAAAATTACCAGAAAGGCTGCGCAATTCAAATGAGCTCGTTGGTATTCACTATTAAGCGATGGCTGGAAATGACCAGAAGAACCACCTCGAGTTATAGGGAAAATCTTCTTTCAATCCATCAATAGTTTGAAAGGTATAGAGAGTTGACCGAATGCCTTAGGACTGAAGAAACTCTTCGGTCTCGCTTAATACAATTTCTTGATAAACCATATTTCAGAGACTGTACCAACTGAGATCAATTGGCGGAGTGCTGAAGGGGAGTCCGTGCCGTTGCCGAGTAGCCAAACAGAAAATTCCCTCGTTTCCCTTCCCTCAGCTGCCGGCAATGGCTGATGCATTAGGCCGATATTGCGGCACTATAGCAACCAAAAAGAAGGAATTTAGCTGCCACCATGATTTTATCATGTTATCTTTAATCGAACACACGCAATCGGCTTGGCTGACGTATTCCCTCTTTCCTCGAAGTGATATCTCGCTTTTTCTTGGGTCTCCCGAGTATAAGCGAACGGCTACTCC
This sequence comes from Cooperia oncophora, assembly GCA_036418165.1. Classification (NCBI taxonomy): domain Eukaryota; kingdom Metazoa; phylum Nematoda; class Chromadorea; order Rhabditida; family Trichostrongylidae; genus Cooperia; species Cooperia oncophora. The sequence continues at coordinate 5,818 of MU912948.1, forward strand.
TCAGGTATAGTTTCAGCTTATGCTCTCTGGAGCTAGGAGAGATTTTGACCCTTTCGCGAAACTAGGTATGTTACCCGACTTTCCAAGCAAAACCTACAAAGAGCTTCATCCACGCCGGCGTCCAAACCTTTTGTAAAAAGCGTTCGAAAAAATGCCTTTCATGCCCAGCAGGCTCATCATCGGCATGTGTGAAATGATGGTGCCCTTGAAGGCAAGGCACGATAGTTTGGTAATTTTTCAAAATTAGTATGGCTGCAAGTAATGGAAAATCAACGAAAACCAAACTAAAGGGCCAAAAACCTGAGAAAACAAGCCTTTGCTCTGCACAGGATAGGACAAGCGTTTTTGGATGAGTTTCTCCTTGGCATCAACAACCGCTTCGATAGATATTGCTGCACGTATACATTCATATATCCATGCAGCTACCTTCGTATCAATTGTACTTCATAAATGAAGCAGTAAGAGCATCAGCATCGATGCAACTGTCCGCCATTTGTGGGCGGGCGGTTGCGAGGGGTGTCTCGGTCGACCTGTTGCACCTTGGTTAGGCGTTATGACGGCGCTCTTCAGCGCCCGCTAAGGGAACACGATATTTTTCCGTGCTGCGCGTATTGACCGTGAACACCCAGTTGAGCCTTCAGAGGAAAGCTTTTGGTACGACTCTCAATGCGAGGGTTTGGTCCGATTCCCTTCTACGACGTCCATCAAACAATGCGCAACATTCACATCCTGCCCATAAAGGATAAAAGGATGAATTCTCCGCCGTTAATCAATCCTTTTGTGGGATGCATTCTACTTCCATTCACAGTAACATTGGCTTATTTAATGTGATGTGGCCTACACAATGACCAGCGGGTTCCGATGTACAATCAGTCTTATTATCCTCCCAGACGAAACTAGTAGCAAGACACATCCTCGGAGAATAGAAGGCTTGGTTGGTCTGAGTGGGAGGCGACGCAGGATCCGATCCCAGGACCCCGTGGTTGCTGAGCGCTTCAGTTGTCACTATACCACCTCCGCCTACCTCCAACCCATATGTTTTCGAAACATTGCTGTCTAAGGGCCCTGGTGTACAGCACGCCTGACACGTGAAACATCAGCAAACCAAAAAATTTAGACACCAAATGCGACTCCACTCACTCAGCGGCTAACTGGTTCCCTGATAATAATTGCTCAATTACGGAGTACGCTGAATTATTAAGGCGCACGCAAGGCAGCTACGAGATCTGAAGCGAATCGTCAAGCAGAGGGCAAAATCCATCGGCACAGTCCGTCTTCAACGTGCTGGTGCAGCACACCCCGTCAAAAAAAGTTCGAGCCGTACTTCATGCAATAGAGCTGGATGGCTCTCCCCTTGCACCGGTGTAGTCCAGACATTGCTCTTTCTGACTGCTAGTCGCCTCCCGTATTCAACCGTTATACAGCCGAGAAAACCTCCACGACTTGAGCCCAAGTCAAAGTTGAGATGATGTCCAACTTGCGTCGTGCCAGCCTCCATTGTGAAGCGATGGCATCCACGAAGTGCTCGAAAACTGGCAGGGATTCCGCAATGACATTGCTGTATAATTTTGATCTTGTACGCCTCTCTATAAAAAGAAAGCCTAGTTTGAAAAAATGTGACAGAACTTTCCCGCCAACCTAATACAATTGCTTCATTGTTTGCAGCTGGCTCAGGGCCGGCAACCAACTAAAAAAGAAGCCGCAGCTTTCTACTCGTCCACGTTCTTGATACGACTCAATCAGGATGAGATATGCACTATAGACAACCGTTTGACCCAGACATTTCAGCTATCCACCAGTTGGAGCATTCGTCTGATTAAGTGCCTTGCAAAAACTGAATAGATGGAAATCTTCAACTTGGCGAATCACCGACCGACCAATGTTGAGAAGTCAGGAACAATAGCATGCGTAGACATGTTGCTATTGGTGGACATAAATGACTGCCAATCATATGCGTTGTATGAAAAAAGCGTCCATCCCTGTTGAAAAGTCGCAGCAACACTTGTGCAGGGCTGGTAGTAGGACCGGATTTTATATGCTGTAACAAGAACCTTCGATAGTAATTGTTATTGTGGGCAAACTCGCAATAGCATGCGCCACTCTCTGTCAACAAGAATGCCGTGTGCATTTTTAGCAATACCGTTGCTGAGCTGATGACTGTCAATGAAGCTTGCTCTTTAGCTAATATGGCTTTAGGGACTTTAAAGGGGTGAAACGGATGAAAAGGGCAATGATGATGTGGCCGCTAGAGTTGCTGGCCAGAACGAATTTCGCATCTTCTTAGGACCATTTGTTTTAGCGTAGGACAGCAGGCAACGATTGATCGAATAGTCTTTCAATTTAGATAATTTTCTAAAGAAAACTCTTCATTTATGGCTGCGTTTTGCATTGTTTTTCAAGCACAGCGAACGAGAAGATTCGACATACGATTCGACCTGAGCGGGTTATTATCAATTGGGATGCTTATCATATCATATTCAGGGTAACTCGTTGACTATGATCCCATTTGTTGCCCAGGTGGTTCGGTACGCAATCTCAGAAGTTGCCCATGAAGGACTAATGCCCCGCGATCGCCACATAGTTGATGTCACCGCATCTGGTCGGGGAGGTGCCAAAAGGGGCGGGGTATCTCATTTGCCTTGTACCTGTAAGCGACGCGTCAGTTCCCTTCGCGTACAACCTGCCGTCCCCACCATTTTCCTGTTTGGGCACTCCCGGAGAGTATTTTGTTCGCTCTTCGCTCTTAATGATATGTCAATTGGCATCGAATAAGTCAAAATTGGCTCTTAGAGCCCATGATTTGTGATCGCAATGTGTTTTTGGATGCCCCTCCCCCCTCCACATCACCTCAGTCCCTCAACTGGAACTTCCCACCATCCTTCTGCATTTTCGGAAGTATGCAAAGGAATTGGACTTCACTTTTATGGTCTTCTCAAGCGCCCTCATAAAATGCGGAAGAGCCTTCCAATGACCTGCAAGGCCCCCTCTGCAGGCACAATCGCCCTTCCGAAATTATACCAGTGGACCACTAGATTTTTTGGGCATATAAATGCCTACCCTCTTCTTTCTCAAACATAGAAAATAGCAGCTGAGTGATAAACAATATTCGTTCAACTTCTGCTCACCATAGGGCGCTTCCTGCCTCCACGAGAAGTTCTTGGGAAAGTATGACTCACCTCCCCCCAACTGACCAAATATGACCCCCGCTGAACTATGCCTAGCTGACAAGATAGGCACGCCCAAAAAAAATGTTGCTGAATCTGAATAATTCAGTAGCATTAACACCAAACAAAGAGTGCAGCGAGCGTTTTTGGACAATTATCGATTATTTCAATACGATTCTTCGTGAAGTTGATACATTCTTACGAACGGGAGATTTTAATAACCCAAGCTTCCAGACAAACATTTCGAGTCCAAAATCCGAGTCTTTCGACTCAGCGTGTCTGTCCGGCCACAAGGAACCGCTCGCGGATATTACAACAGACCACTCAACTTCTCCGATTTCTTAATGTGCCATAGACATGAAATGAACCCGAGATGCAATGCAATCCGGGGCAACCCCGGGCGGCAATTAGTTTCCTCATAATCACTGATTTATCGGTACCGCCCGCCTCGCTAACAACCTCGGTGGGTGGAGCTAATTATGTTTATTCGAAGGATTCCGAGAATGAGATACAATAGAAGGTGAGTGTTGATCGATTGGGATTAAAGAGGACTGTAATGTTACCATTTAATGGCCCTATCCTATCAAGCAATCTATTGCATACCAGCAGTGTCACGATAGCGATGAAGAATCACTTAATTCCTATTGCCTACTGCTCACGCAGTCCAGGGACCAAATCCGACTGCCGCCCAGGCCAACCAGGTCACCCTTCCCTTCGGATATGGCGGAGTGGTACCAGATCGGATTCTAGGAAAAATACGGCGCAGTTCGGCTTTGGGGTAGGGGTAGCACTTCCATTGCTTCTCTTCAATGCGTTGAGCCATTAAATGGCGAGCTGTGAAATACTTGTCAAGGCTGCCACTCAATTTGGGTGCGAAACATCCCTAACAAGGTGCGAAGACCAGCTCGAATACATGTTAGTTTTTGTAAAGCACTGAACACGTCCATGGTAATGGGAGGAAATGCCCCATCCCCGCCAAACCTGCACTTGAAACACTGTCGTTTACAAGTCCTTAGCATCAAAGATCTAGGTAAAGAAGCATAAAGAATACTTCGGGTCCTGGATAGCAGTGAAATGCACGGCGCACCTTAAACAGAGCCGATCAACGCCAAGAGTTTCATCATTCCTTATAGTCCGTTCCTCAGAATTCGGATACCCAAGTATAGCCCTCAGGACAATATTTTGAATAGGTGTCGCAAATTGTTTCCCACAAATGGCTGTTTCACATCATCGCATCGATTTTCTTTCTTACTAGGAACAGTCGGAAGCAGTGCAGCAGAAAGAATCATGTTTCCCAACTAAGGATAGTTGGGCATGCTAAAAACGTATGGCAGTAGCTGCACCACGCCCATAAATGGAAAACCCGACCCTTCTGGACGGGATTCCTAAGGCACTTCCATTGACCTCGTTCAGCTTGGAAACTCACCATTTTACCGAAAAACACTTCTAGAACCTTTCATGAGAGTTAAGTCATATGGACCATATGAACCGAGCAGTTGAGAGAAACGAAAAAAGCGGCTTTCAATAGTCAAAATCCCAAACCGGTATGCTTCCCATTCCCATTGCCTGTCATGGAGCATACCCATAGCAAATCTACTTTCAATCACAAAAGTTAAAATGGGCAATTCAATAGCTGTGCCAATAAATCACATCATCAATCAATTGGTCATAGTAGCTCTTTGACACAATAGTGTTAGCACAGGCATTATAGACAAGTGCATTTCTTTGTTATCTTCTCGGACTACGTGTTTATTATTTGCTCAACGTTCTCTTGCAATTCATAATCAATAGCAGGAGAACTTTGGGCTGTCCAGTAGTCCTTTCTGGTCCCGGATCAAAGATCATAAATGCAAATACGCATAGGAAAGATAAGCGATCAGGGGAATATCTCCTCACCTCTCTGTGTGACAATCAATGAGAGTTTCCGAGGAATTGCACGAGTCTACGTCATATCATCTTATATTCATGATCTTTACTCGAACTCATCGTCATCGCAACCGGGCTGTGTACAATCACGGGCCAACGGGGCGGCGTAGGGTTTGAACTGGCTGGCCGAAACCCTCAGCGTCAATGTAACCGCCCATTTGCCGTTCTAGATCCAACGAATCACCGATCTCGGTTTGGGCGGGGCTTATGTGGCGAGAGCAATACGCCATCGGAGGACTTCATTGTGCTGGCACCGGCGACGCAACCATGTCCGTTCCTCCTGAGATCATCAAGAAGATTGAGGACGGCTATCAGACACTTCAGGTCAGTCAGTGGTACTTGTCATGTCGTTGATTCAGTTTGTTTACTTGTTGACCCGTGAACTTAATTGTTTACTCTTTGACCCCTAGACTTACCTCTTAACAAGGTCTTAACAAGTTTCGACACCTAGTTTATAATTAGACCTCATTATGTCAGAGACATCTCGTTTACCAGGAAGAGCCTGCCTGTCTGACCTTCATGTGAAGCAGCCAAACAATTCTTGCACGTGGGCGTACCCCCCCCCCTTTGGAGAGAGTGCAAAATGTGCCCTTTCCAATAGCACTAACAAGTGGGTGGGTAAACGTAAAAAGCCCCGGAAGTGCGCTTGTTCAGCGTTCTCTCCCTATGGCCCAATTCTGCACCCAAAGCGTGCATTTCTTCGGACGTTGTTCTTTGGACACAACGAGTTGATCGATCGCTTGGAACGGCCTTCACTAGCACTTTTTCTATCGGAGCGGAGCAATTCCAAAACTTAGCGCTGCGTCACCCTCATACTGACTTCCTCGTAGGCTACCCTCTCCGAAGGATGCACTAGCCCTCCAGCAGCACCTTCTGAATCTTTTACTTGCAATTAGTGCTGGGTTCTGGGTAACTTAGCCACCATGGCCAGCGTGAGGAAAAGTACGAGTAAGAGCCTTCTAATCCAGTGAGAATGAGCTCATTATACAGCGCAAAGGGCAGAAGCCAAAAAACATTACTAGTTTCCTCTATGACATTGACAGCTGGCGTTTCAAGTGAAGTCTCATGTTTAGAATGCCAAAGAATGCCACTCTTTGCTGAAGAAATACCTGACTAAGGAAGTAGTTGACCAGTTGAAAGACAAGAAAACCAAGTTGGGAGCTACATTGTGGGACGTTATTCAGTCTGGTAAGTTGATCATTCGGTTTTTTGAAAGCGTTGCTCCGTTGTGTCTACGTGAGATACGCTTTGCGTAGCTGTTTTGTTGACTTTTGGCCGTACTTTCGGCCTGATTCGTTACACGCGCCCAGCGACCCCGACGGTCCCTGGGGTGTCTGATCGAGCTGACAGGCTCGTTTTCAGCTCTGAAAATGCTGAAACTATCACTCAGCTCCGAGAAGGGCAGGTTTTCTCCCCCAGCATTCGATTGATGTTCTTTTGAACAACCTGGAGGAGCTCATTGCGGTTTCTCTCCATGGGAAAAGACATCTGGATGCAGTTATGTTTTTGTGCCATGGGAGTGCAACTCGGGTTTCATTGGATTTGTTTTTTGCAAGGTTGGCTGCACGTGGCCCTTTGCTTAACCTTGGAGCTTTCTAGGCTGTCGAGCCAGTACCTTCAACGAGATTTTTTTTTCAGGCGTCGCCAACTTGGACTCTGGTGTCGGAGTGTATGCCCCCGACGCTGAGGCTTACACTCTGTTCAAGCCACTTTTTGATCCCCTGATCCAGGACTACCACAACGGTTTCTCTCCCAGCCAGAAGCAGCCAGCTGTTGATCTTGGAGAGGGAAAGACCGCTCAACTCGTTGACCTAGATCCCGAAGGCAAATTCATCAACTCTACCCGAGTCAGGTTGGTATTCGAATGGTATAAGCCGCTGGACTGCTTGATTTTTGCGTCAGTTTCCATGTTCTGTTTTGTAGATGTGGCCGCTCACTCGAGGGATATCCATTCAATCCTTGCCTTACCGAGGCCAACTATCTCGAGATGGAAGGTACGCAGCTTGCATCATTAGTCGTCAAAGCCGTCTTGATTAACGAGTTTCAGGAAAGGTGAAGAAAATCTTCGAGAACATCTCTGACCCAGAGCTACAGGGAACCTACTATCCTCTTGATGGTATGACCAAGGAAGTCCAGAACCAACTCATCAAGGATCACTTCCTCTTCAAGGAGGGTGACAGGTGGGCAGAACGTTCTCTCGCTTATTTTCTTACTGTTTTGTATTCGAATATTTCGATACAATTGAATTTTTTTTACTACTGAAAGGAGGGCATTTCAGATTCCTCCAGGCCGCCAACGCTTGCCGATACTGGCCCAAGGGACGTGGAATTTTCCACAACAAGAACAAGACCTTCCTTGTCTGGGCCAATGAAGAGGACCACCTTCGTATCATCTCCATGCAAAACGGTGGAAACGTTGGACAAGTGGGTTTCGATTGAACGGATTTCTTCATAGGACCTTCAAAGTCCTAATTTATAGCACCTTCTTTCCAGGTATTGGAGCGCTTGATTAAGGGAGTGAAGATCATCCAGGCTCAGGCTCCATTCTCACGTGACGATCGTCTTGGTTGGCTCACATTCTGCCCATCTAATCTAGGTACCACTGTTCGCGCCTCCGTACACATTCGCTTGCCGAAGATCTCTGCTAAGCCCGATTTCAAGAAGATCTGTGATGACCTTAAGCTCCAGGTAAACTCCTGCTCTCCTCTAACATCCTCTAACATCCAGCATTTTAATCCAGATTTCAGAGTACAAAAATCCATTGCAGATCCGCGGTATTCATGGAGAGCATTCCGATTCGGAGGGTGGCGTTTATGACATATCGAACAAAGCTCGCCTTGGTCTGACGGAATTCGAAGCCGTCAAACAGATGTACGACGGAGTGAAACACCTCATTGAACTGGAGAAGAAGGCTTAAATCATTACCATCCTGATCATATCCGTTATCATCATCATCTGCCTGAATCAGGAAAGCTCAAAGCTTCCGCCTCCAGTGAAGGTCTAGTATCTCGGTGAATCGTCGTCGATGTAATTGCGCACTAGAGTAGCTGTCAAATTTGCTAGTCTAATTTAGTCAGATTTATGCATTCTAATAAATTATTTTGTTTTGCTTCGCATACGTTGACATTTGCAATTTTTTTTTATTTACTCGGTAAAAACGAACGATTCATCTTTCTGAAAAAGCCCGAGTCATATGAAGATCGATAGCGATGCGAGTTACGCGAGGGAACAAGAGTTGTGGTCATTCCTCGACTTCCAATGGAGCTGTGGTTTCCACTTTACACAACACTGGGCAAAACAACCAGCGTTGTGAGGTCTCTCCCAGGAAAACAAAATGAGCCAGGGGAGCAGGCCATAGAACGCCCTCGAAATAAGATGAGAAGAGCTGTCAATAGAGTGCATAGACAAGGCCAGGGCGAGTGGGCCATACCGTCGGGAGGCTGCAGCAAATTCATGAAGGGAAAGCTGAACAGCGGTGGTCAGGGTAGTGTTCGGAAGCTCACATTCATGATCCTGATTCGAATCCAGGTCTTGCTTCAGAAGGCTTCGAAAGAGGAGAAGCCTGGCTCCAGTCAAGCTAGACCGTGGGGCCTCCTAGTTCAACCATTGGGGAAGGGGGCGAGGCGGTGAAGAGGGTACGTCCTGCTGCTAGAGATTTTCTTAGAAATGTGGGCTCACCCTTCCCTCCCCACCCTCGCTCTCTAATTTCCCCTTAAAGAGTGATTGTCTCCCTTCTACCCGACCTCTTTCCGTAGCCTCCAACAACTGCCTAGTTTTTCAAAAATCACCTTTTTCCCCAAATAAACTGCTCAACGGTGGGGAAAGGAATTAGCACACTCTGAAACAGGAAAAACTCAAGGCGGATCAATAACAGGAGGCGATTTTTTCGATAAATAACTCTCTCCCCCTGGGTTGCCCATCGCTCGACGTGCCCTTGTCGCAAGCGACGGTCACTTGCGCTGCATTTGCACCGGGACCAAACGTGTTCAGCCTGGTAGTGCTATTATGTGGCGTGAGTGCGCACCAACCCGCATGTCAGCACTACTATGTTGCGCTGCTTGAGGCGCACTTCTGGATATTACTGTCCGGAACTTCAACTTTTTGAGCTGAACCTTGGGTACGACAACATTGCCTTGAACCTCGAACGAAGTCTCAGTGTTTCTGTACAACGAATCCTATAAGTTTTTCCTGAGAGTTCTGGGAATACTTTAAGAAACACCCGCGTAAGAGCGTCAGCAGGGTAAAAAACCAGAGACGATTGCACGTTTCAGGGTGCTCAGAGACTGCCAATTTTTAAGAACACTTGAAACTCGGAGACGCAAAACCAGCAAGCTCCATCGGGACCAAGATTTCGCCGATTGTTTATTCGTTTGTCTTTGCCCTCTTAAGAAGTGCTAGAATTGCCAAGTTAGACATTATGCTTGAACCCGCAAGAACCTCTCGCTGGGCGAGGTTATGAAATGCTAACAGTGGGAGTAATGATGAAATTCCCATAGGTTTTTCCGTACCTGCATGCTGCTCCTTTTAACCTCAACGAGTGACGCTTGTGGAGGAAAGGGATTGGTTCCCAATGTTCTATTTCCGTTCAACGGAACGAGTACCTCCAAATGCTCCGGATATATTTATAGAGAACACCAGAACTGAGCAGGCGGGACTAAGTGGTTTGTTAGGTGTAGAGGGAGTAGAAATAGTGAAAAAGAGTATCCGGCTCGCTGCCCACTATTCGATTTCTCGGCCCTCCCTATTCAGCCTACTCCTCAGAGGCCTCTGCTCGCGGCCAGGATGAACATGTGGTCAACTTCGTTGAACGCGCCATAGAAAGAGCAACGTTCTCCGTTACACGCGAATGATGGAGTGGATCGAGCTCCACACTCCGTCGACGGTCAGGGGTCAGTTACACAGCGTTCTGCAATGTTTTGAGAATCAGGACGGGAACGTCATGCGATTTTGATGATCGCTGACCAGAACAATTACTTGCAAGGACTCAATGATGCTTGGAACGAACATCTGCACCAGCTCAACCCGACGGGAAGATTTCATTCTGGAAGCTCTGAACGAATCATGTGAAGTTCGTCGTGCCCATCGAGCACACAGAACTTACTGGGCAACTCCAAAGCCATGTAAGGACCACTGGAGACCTTAGTGGCGCCCACTAGAGCAATTCTCTGTCAATGGAAGCGCACTTGATGAAGAATGATGTTCAAATGAGCTCTCCTAATTTACCTAGTTAAACCAGTTCTATTCTACCACCGTTTGGTTTAAGCGCGACTGAATTCCAAAAAACTTCCATAATGTTCGTCTAGGTGCGATTCTCTTGACCAGTTCCCCTTATATCCGATCAGCTATTCAGATCGTTCACTAGTATCCTCTTGCGGCTACTACTTCAGTTTTTGGCATTCCCCACCATGAGCCTTATTTTTTATAAATTAATTAGGACAACATAGCCGATGGGTTGTACGAGTGATCTACTAACCCGTAAGCAATAGTGGAGGACACGTCCTCTCAGCACACGATCCACTCGCGAAGCTGTTGAAAAGTATTGTTGACATACTTTGCTATTTAGCAGAAATCTTCTGGGGCAGATAAGCAAAATCTCGAAACCCACATTCAATTTTTCTCCAACCGAAATTCTTTATATTTTTGTGAAAAAAACACTGAGCAACTTTATGAGTTCCGACCCAAAGGTTCTAGTTCAAGACAGTACTATGAATAAACAAAAAAATTTCTAAAATTCTAAAACAGTTCAATTGTTCCGCAAATTATTTCACATCTTCCAAGATCTCAATGCGGTTTTGAAGGAAGCTTCAGCTTAAATTCAGGCAAATTTATACATATTCGATATTCGAACGTTATAGCGGAACATCGCTCCTTAACCAGAAAAGGGAGAAGGGAAACTTCTGGGCACATCATCGCGCTATGTCGAACTTTTGCATCATACACCCCTCCCCCCTTCCTCCATACCCCATTCCACAACCAGCCTGCCACCTTATCGAACCTTCCTAAAGTTCTCCGTGATGCGATGCTAATTCCACTCCTATGGATCTTCACCCATCTGCTTATCATAGAGCGGTTTTTTTTACAGTGGCGAAATTATATTTCTGCGAAAGAGCGGATGCGGTTTCGCAAAAAAAACACTAAGGGCCCGAGGAGTGTGCAAAAGAGGTTCAATAAATCAACTCTTCACTTTAGGACCCCATTTTCCGAAGTTCAGACAAAATCGTGATCCACTTTTCTACAGCGTAGCGCCACATTTTGTCGTATAGGCATCGATCCAACTCCTCTTAAACATGCCCGATAAAAATGTTATTATGCAAAATGATTGCAATATTCGTGCAGAGGACGGATCGAAATGGTCAAACTGCTCTCTTGGACATTTATCGATTAGAACCTATTGCTTCTCAAAAGCTCGTACGGATTTTGCCTTCCAGCCCATGAGCCATTCGTTTCTCTTCCCGGTTACACGTGGGCGCCACATGCCTTCAGATCACACTTTCAATTTCAATTGAATTGTCAAGCGCCTGGCTCGATTTGGGAACTGCCCAATTCCAGCAAAAATATGGCGCAGATGGGCCAGTCAAACGACTTTAAGTGAAATTCCGATGTGTGGCGCATTCTAAAGCGAATGTCAACAATGCCTTACCCTTCCATTTCCCACTCAAACTGATATACCTTACTGATGGCTTACAAAGTACTGAATGGCTAAGTGAAACTGGGCGTTGAACAGCTCTTTCATGTAATACAAGAGGAGCAGGTATGAGACATAGTGCCACATTGGCTTGTCAGTACAGGTCAAGACTCGAATGTTTTCCCTTGAAATATGCGACTTTTAAAAGGGGAGTTGGTGGTTTCATTTGAAATGTTTGGTGGTTTTGTCTGTAATTGGAGTATGCAGAGATGCTCTATGATCGGTTTACTTGTGTTGGTATTTATTGTTCCTTTACTTTTGTTTGTTTTTTTTTTTGTTGTTTCATGTGCTATTGCACGTCTAATGAATGGATGAATGAATGAAACTGAACTCCTTCGCGACCACCCACGTGCATTTCGCATTCCATGATGATTTCGTTCAGTTGATCTTCCAAGGTCCAGGGTCCCTTTTTCTGCAGCCAGCCGGGTTCCTTTTCTTGCTTGCTTACGTAGCGCAGAGAAAAATACCTGGGAACAATTGGAGTTCGTCTCTTTCTCTCTAACCGGCTATAGTTGAGTGTTTTCGGTGAACGCATGTGTTTGCTGGCTGGTACTGCGAATAGTTTGAATAATCGGATAATATGTCGCATCCGGATTATAGGCAACTAGGCAATACTGCCAGCGGAATATTAATCGCCTCTCACTTGGCTGATGTTGTGATGCTAAAATTCAAGTGAAATGTGGGGAAGGGGGCAAGTGCATGTGGGTCCCTAGGGGAATAGGCGGTTATGAACGCCCCCTTTCCGATTGCGTCATTTTTCAAGGAAATGCTGTAAAGGCTTCTCTTCGTGTTGTAGCAATTGATCACTTGCAGGTGTGATCACCTCCTGGCGTCTTTTTCAGCCTCATCGGTTCCCCAGACAATCGTTTAAGCTGCCACTGAATGTTATGAGACGTCGATTGTAGGTGCGGGTCTCAAAAAGTGACTAGTGATAAAACGATACTGCCAAGACTTCATGACGGCATTTAAGAACAGATTTCAAGGCGGGGGTAGCCGGTGATTGAGAGTGTAGTCTCATGCCTGTAGTTTGTGCCACAAGTTCGATCCCTGCCGAGATACTTACAAACCACGCCTTGCAAAAATGGTTACAATACCAACGTTGGACCCGCTTTGACAGGGCGCTGGAGGAGAACCCTGCGATCAGAAGTCGCAAAAGTCAGTGACACCGGACCGAAGGGTGACGTTCAACTAGAACGCGGACCCAGCGATGGCACGGGACTAACACTAGGGAGATTGAGATGATTCAAGAAGAAACTTGTAGAGGCAAATTCCATCGTAGTTGTATAGGGCAAAGTCCGACCCCCTCTATGAGACTTCCTCGTCAGCAACTCCCTCCCCACCATTTCGAAAGAGAGAGGGGAACAATGAGGGAGTCATAGGTAGGCGTGGCTCCGCCCAAACGACCATCGTGGACTGCGCCTCTGTAAGATCCATAAATTGTTAGAAACAAAGATAGTCTCTTTAGCACAACCAAAGTAGCCATCAATCATGCCGCTTGTAAAACGTACCAACTCACTTATTAATTGAACTTGACCTTACTTTACGTGCGTTTTTAATCCACATAGTGCAAACGGGCTTGAGCAGATTGGACCCTTTCACACAATCCAAGCCTTCCACCCCTTTTCCATCCACTTTTTTCGTACCTCATACTAACATGGAGGTCATTGAGGACCGAGACCGGCTTCTGGAAACCAATGTGCCGGCTGGTCCGCTTGTGAAGAAAATGAAGAAAAATGCAGAAGGAGTCATCGGTAACACCTCAAATTAGACGATTTCGCAGCCAGTTTCGAGTACTGTATGAATATATGGCGAAAACACTGAGGGCCATGATGAGACAGCGGATCGCGAAAGGACGAGAGAACATGGAGACGAGCGAGGAGGCAGACATCATCACAGCCGACCCATCAAACCGGAGACAGTAAGCTTGGGGAACACAAGCCAGTAAGCTAGAACGCAAGCCAACAAGCTAAAACATCCGCTCCACACTTGTCTGGAATGTAAATGTACTTGTTTACTGAGACCCAATTTTCATATCTTGTCCACAAAACAGGTTATTCCCTGAGGATAATCAGTGAATATTCTTCGAAAACCATAATCAGCATCCTGGTTTTGGACAAGTTTGTTAGGGAATTAAAAGCGGTGCAATTTGGACTTTTTCATTTCTCTCTGAGCGTCAAGGAAATCCATTAAAGCCTGCGTCAAATCTATCTAGAAATCTACTTCCCTAGAAACGTGCATATTCGTCTCGACATTCCGTGGAAGTGTAAATAATTGATAGTTTTCGTAGGCAACTTTCCTGCACCATGAAACTACAGACTGAGAACTCATTGTTCTTATCTTAATTTTTTTCTTTCAAATTTTTTAAATTCGCTCCCATGTGAATAAGAAAATATAAGCGATGTATTGATCGCTTTTCCCAAGAAACAAGTCATTCCATTTTTTCTGTTCTTTAACGCACAACCACAAGCTATGGCAGCTGTCGTTCAATCCATGGTTTTTGAGCTGAGTGGCATCGGAGAACAGTTGGTTTCACGCACAAACACCTGGCATATGTTTCCTACGACCTTCCATGATAGCTGTGGGGTGGCCTGCAGAGTCAAGTAATCACTAAAGGGGTTGCCACATAACATTTCAAGGCCAAAAATATTTTGTCAAAGTGGATCGAGCATGACGCATGTGGTCAGCCTAGTTCGAGAAGCAAAAATATTGGAACTATGTTCAGGTTCTACCAGACTACTGCTGCGGTAGTTGCATCGGAACTCAAGCAACGATAAGCTGGGCTGATACCATTTACTCTTTTTTACCCTTTCCATTTACTCTTTTTACCCTAGGAATTTTTGCTCTTCCGCTTGGGGGTTGACCACGTAGAGCACCAATATCACATCCGGATTGCCTAAATACGATTGATGGTCACGCTGTCCTGGTGACAAGTATTGAACACTTTTATGGGCTTTGCGTGCTCATAACTGGGTGGTAAGGTGCGGGCAGCAAGTTTGGCTTACATTTTTGTAAACGGCATTCCAGATCCTACCAAGATGCCTGGGTCTCAATTCAAAGTTTTATGGTTATTTGAAAAACTACCTTTGCTGATGTATAACTGTGATGAACAGAAATGCTAACTTTTCACAGAAGAAAAAGTTATATAGAGCGAAATTTGAAACACCAGGATCACGCTGAAAAGTGGGTGTGGCTGCTGGGGCGGAGCTCGCGCCAGTGTTACTAGACACGGCACTTGGCGATGTTCCACAAAACAAAGAACTGGTCTACGAACGACCGGTAGCTCTCATGAGCGAGTTTTTCTCCCAGGCTGCGCCATTCGGAAAAAAGCGATTGTCGTCAGTGTTGTAAATGGGGAATATGAATAAAATGTTCTCGCTACCGCTCCTAGTACAAACCACTTACTGAACGTTAGTCGAATGTTTCTCATGATGTGATAGGAGCTCTGCCTGTACCGCCCTCTTTCAAAGGCCAACGTTAAGCGAATTAGGGAGAATGGGCATTCTGGTAATGAAAGCCGAAATGTCATTTATGTTCACAATTATTACGCCAGTTCAGATGTTCCAGCACTCTCTTGCACAGTGACTCATTTCCCAACTTTCATCCCGAACCATGATTCCGAACTTCAGTCGAATAATAGTCTGCAACAATCATGGTTTCAAGCTGAGTTATTTGACAAACTTATGGTCCGAAAGTTACATCCGCCCGACTCGAGCACTGCTCACTCAATACAAGAAACCATAAGCTTTATTAAGAATCATCCAATGACATTAGTGATGGAGTGACGGCGTGCTGGCAGCGGCAGGACGGCTGATGAGCTTGTCAGAATTTGGTGGCGGTAGCAACAGTATGAACGACGGCCACTGCTATGACTGAAGTCGATGACTTGTATCCGCGGTGAGCATCGTGGACGATCCCTATAATCAACAAAGCTTATATGAACGTACCAATTCCGCCTGCTTACCCAGCTACAGCTGTAGCCCGTACTAGTTACTGACCAGCTCGAAGGCTTACACTAGAAAACAAAGGAAATCTCTCGAAGGTGTCAGAAAGTAGGGACAGAAAGCTGAGCGCGAACGTTATATCGTGTTTGGCAGCGACCAGGCGTGTGGGCCGCCGTGCTACACCGACGGCAGAGTGTGAGGTTTGTACTGTGCTATCACTTCCGTTCAGCCTCGTTCCCGTGCACTTCTGAGCTGAACGTGGCATGCTACTGCAGCTAGCTGCGGATCCGTTTACCTCAGTCAGAGTTGAGTGTACGCTTGCATTTGACGTCGTCTCACTCGGGCAGTGGAGCTGCCTCGGGCTGGAGCTACTCAACCCTTCCTATTCAAAGGGCTCCGAATGAGGAGAGCTTTGTTTGATTTTGAATAGTCTCATCTGTAATACGCCATGCACTTGACCCCTAGGCACAGGTGGTGGAGAGCGAATGTTGTATTCGGATGTCCACCTTACGAAGAGCCACAACGGCTTGTGTACCGGAACTGCAGTGTGGGGCCTGGAACCGGGGAGAATGAGACAATTCAGCCACCAGACATTCTTCGAGATCTGCTGATTATAGTTGATATCGGTGCAATTAGTCGGGTCTGTGACAGAAGGGGTAGAATGAGTTCGGCTCAGCTGCGTTTTCTTCTGAGCGATCCCGAAAGAAAACCACCAGTGGTGGGAAGCGCCACGGGCTGCCCTTTTGAGGAATGACACCGCCCTAACAGATTTCGACGAAATGAACTGTATGAGAGTTGATACCACAGAAAGTTCTCTTCGCACAAGAGGCGCAGAGATTTGATGTAGGCTATCAAAACGCTTAGAATAAATTTATTGTATATAATAAAGCAAATATTAGGCTAAATACTGACAAGGCGGCTTTCTTCTTCCTCACAGACTTCTGTGTCAAAAGCTCCACTCAGTACGGCAGCGCTCAGCTCGTCGTCATCAACTCCCATCGCTCGCCGTCGTTTCCTGGATTTATAATAGTCAGGAAAACAGTTGCAATCAAGCTATAATAAATGATAAATAATAACACAAGGCCACAGCCAAGCATTCGGTGAGCCAGTGGTTGGGACTTGTGGCGCACTTGTCGTTAAAAGTGGCGCTAATCAAGTGGGTGGAGTTTGCGCTATTGCCCAGGTGAGGGCGTGCCCTACCCATGGATTGATAGGGAGCGATCGATATTGCGTCTACGTTTCAGTGCTTTCTAAAAATCGTTACAGATGTCGACGCTGTTCGGCATAGGAGAGCGGGCGGGGGCAGTTTGCACTTTTGTTACTTCCTTGTGCTAGTTCATGTCAAGAAACAGTTAACTAGTTTCACTTTGGTGATGCCTGTAAACACTCGTGAAGTTGAAGTGGTTTAAAGAGTCACTTTGGTTGCAAGAATTCGCAGGTGAGCTCACAAGCTGGCCTTTACAAGCTTCGCTGTGCACCATTTGATGCTTGCCATTAAATCACAATGTGCTATGACCCCATGGGGAACAGAACCCGATCTATAGCGTGAAGAAAGAAAATTAGGAAAAAATGCTGGATGTGGAGTCTTCTTATCATTAGCCACGCCCCCCTTCTTGTACCTGGGACCCTCGGACATCGACCAGTATGTGTTTTGTTTTCTTCAGAGAAAAAAAATGGGTCAAAAAAGCAGGAAGAAGAGTATTTCGCACCTCCTTATACTTTCTTTGTAGCATTGAAAGCACTTTGTAACAATGAAACAGCCCACGAATAGGATAACTCCACCTGATAAGAATGCAACCACGGCAAATACCACAGATTCGAGATCTTGACCAAATGATCGGACTATACGACCTGAAAGCGAATTCAATTTCAATGTATTTCAGTTTCAGTGTTTATTCCAATGTGAGACGTTTTTTAACAAACGGAACTAGTTATATCACCTTTGCTCCTAGCGTGATTTACCAGGAAGTACCGAGGGCAGGTTATATAATTACACATGAGTGATTACCCTTTTATGAGGCACATTGACACCCTGGACTATTCCAAGGAGGCCGGGATTGGCGCTGCGCCAGGTCGTTACCCAGAAATTGTGGAATCTGACACACGACAACAACCGGTGAAAAACTAGCTGGCGCCGCGCCAAACCTAATTTACATAACTTTGTTCGGACATTTCATGGAGCAGAATTTTGCACGCTTTTCAATCGCCCAAGAGTTTGCAGCGAACAAAACTGCCTTCGCATGGTCGCGAAAACTCTCTAACAATAAGTACAGCTACAGTTTTTCCAAGAATTTTTGCGCAATCAACAATCTTTTGCCATGCGGTGAGCAGAATCCTTGCTTTCTGGTTATGAAATACATTAAAGGCTATCACTGAGGCATATGGCATTGGTACTCTGTATTAGGTTGTCCGGAAAGTTCTGCAGGTTTCGAGTGTTTCACTTTAAACGATCATAACTTTCTTAACACTCATCGGATTTAATCCAAATAAGCACCATTCGAATCAGCACACTTTTGCCAATGTGACAGCAGTCGAGAAATCCCATCAAAAAAAACTGGGTGGTCGAGAATCCACGAAATCTACGAAGGTCTTTTTGCCTGGTCCTGATTGATGAAGTATTT
>MU912948.1:24850-36410 GCA_036418165.1 Cooperia oncophora
TAGTGGATCACATCAGCCGATGACTACCGAGCCGTGATTAGATTCTTTTTTTCGTGAGGGTTCGGCTTTGAAAATTACCTCGGTGGTTCGTCGAAATCCAACCACTGTCCGGAACGTCTCCTGTTATCATACATGACCCATTTTTCATCACAGGTGACAATTCGGCCAAAAACAGGTCGTTTCTGCTGCGCAAAAGCAATGCAGAAGGAACCTCGAGACGTGCCGATTCCTGCCGGGGGCACCCAATTGTCGAGTTTTTTCACCTTCCCAATGCGTTCCAGACCATCTGCAACAGTGGATTTGCCAACGCCTAGCTCTTCTGCAATCTCTCGAACTGTTTGGGATGGGTCAGCCTCAAATCCCAAAATCCTCGTCAGATATTGCTTTAGGTCGACCGCTATGAGGTTCACCTTCAAGGCTGAAATCTCCAGAACGAAATTTGTTGAGCCATTGCCGCACAGTGCTTTCTCTAGCACTATTGGGCCCCCACACCTGGTTAATTTGTTGAGCTGTTTCGATTGCGGATTGCCCCAATTTATAGTCGAAGAAAAAAATCGTCCGAAGTGCTCTTTTCACATGCTTGAAAAGGGGTTCATCAAGCAATGGTGAAACGGCAATTATACCATCAGATAGCGCAAAGAATTCTCTTCAGGATGTACTACTGAGACGCAAGGGAGAATGAGTTTTTAATCAGCAATGAATGTGCAAAAAATAGTAACACAAAACCTGCAGAACTTTCCGGACAACCTAATATAATTTGGTACTCGGTCTGAACTGATAACAGGGGTGCTATGTGATGGGGAAATGGCGAAAAGGCAAAGTGAGGCGGTCAAAAACCGCGAAGAAGCCCTTGCTCTACGAGACTCAAAAAGCAGACGGACCGAGTTCGGACGAGTTTCCCGTTGGCATCGTGCCAATAACTGCTACGGCTGCATGTATGTAATCGGATGTTCATGCTGCACTGCAGCCGTTTCATATCAATTCTTTCGGTTCATAGTGTAGGTCGCAAATAAAGCGATACGAGGGTCAGCATAGGTCGTCCATTTGTGGGCGAGGCTGTTGCGGTGAGGGTTCGGATCGGCGTGTTGCAGCTTGATAGGGCGCTATAAGGAGACCTTCCATGGGAGAGGCGCAACGCAGCTCAGAGGTCTGCTCAGAGTCGCCGAATTTTGCCCTGCTAGGCGTATCAATCCTACCATCTTGGGGATTGTGCCCTTTGTCTTTAAACTCGGCGGCTTCACACCAGGAATAGGGCGGATAAATTTTTAGCAGGCGCTAGATTTTTATCTTGCAATTTACATAACTTTGTTCGGACATAACATGAAGCAGAATTCTACACTCTCCTCAAAACTGCAAGGTTTATTTTTTTCCCGAAAAGTAACAATTTTGCTGTAGCTCTACTCGAGCCAATATTCTCACGCTGTGGATTTTACTCGGAAAGCTGACTTCAGCTGCAGTACGAGGATTCTCCGACTATGCAGATCATATTTTCATCCAAAAATTTCAGAACCCTCTTCAATAAATTCTTCTGCTTGTGATAAATAGAGATTGAAGCCCAGAGGCATTGACCGACCTCTTTATCGGATGCGCCAAGTGTTCCGCTTCCATTTAGAAGAGCAATGACAATGAGACATTGATCGATGGAATATGAAGCTAATTAGGTTCAAAGAACTCCTTGAGTCAGCTGATGGTTAGCTCTCCGCACTCGGGAAGACAGCTGTAATTTTAGCTGTGCCAAGGAGTTACTTACACTAAACTATTGTCATGATTTCCCACGCAACGCGCTACACGACGAGGCACAAAAGAGAGCAGTATTCCATTGAGGTCGCTACTGCTCGGTTTATTATTGTCACCTGAATGTCGTCCTTTCGTCCTCTACATCCTACTTGCCTGGAATACTGCATGTTCCCACACAATACCAAGTTTTTGCCAAGTTTTCGGAAATTTTCCTAAAGTTCGCCGGCGGCTCTTATATTCACAAAGCGCATGTAATCGAAAAACCGGGAGAAAATAATATGTGGGGGAAGAATCAGCTATTAGAGTAGTTTTCTCTGAGATAAACGTCCAACACCAGCTACCTTCTCCGGAAGACCAAACCAAACACCATCTCTCGTTGGGCCTTCCCCAATGTAACGCCTCCTCTGAGGAGAATAGCTCTTCAGATTGCTAGAGATTCACGTGTAGAAATCAGTTCAGTTCAAGACGCTCCGTTCTCAGCGATCACCTACACATTCCTCTCTCTTACGGAAAGTTCCTTCATTAATTGTGATTAATTCTGCGGGCAGGGGTTCTATGGTGACCAACAGCACTGCTCGCTACGCTCCTGACCGGTCCAGAGGTCAAATCTTGGATCGAGTCTCGCCAGAGCCAAACAAGTCCTCCATCTCACCGGGATCGCTTAGTTGCTCTAATATTCTCGTGAAAGGACAAAAACGCTGAGCTCTGGTTTCGCAGCGTGGACTCGTCCGAGCGACGCTAGAATGAGGTTGGGGAATGTGTGATGCCAACCAAAAAAGGGACTGATTAGCGCTGACACATTACCCTTCATGACGTTAGCTGTGGGCGATATGCCCCTAATTCATGACAAACTTGGGATAGTGACCATTACCAAGTCACAAGGTTTTGATACACCTTGATTTCCCCTTTTGACGGTTATACGCCACATTTATTTGCACGAGGCGCATGCGACAATGATGAACCCCAAGTCACAACGACAACTGTTTAGCGCCTGGTTCGCCTATCTACCCTCCTCTGATTTATGAGGATTTAATTTGTAATAACAAGCTATTGAATGGGAACACAATTTTTCCGTGAGAATGCGGCATGGCTATTGACGTGAAAAAGCGCCTCACACAAATGAGCGGCTTCTGCCTCAGAAAACCAGGCAACTGAATGCGATAAAGCACGATGAGATCCAATTCTTAACCGGACTTTCGCCACCAACCTTGCATAAGAAGGTAGTAGGTGGAGAGTGCTTACGAGACTCACCCTTTCCTCGAAGAAAAATTCGCCCCCTTCTGGATCGGCTTCCTTGGCCTCTCCTTCCTACCGTCTGTTCCCGATATGGCCATTTGTTTGTCGACGGAAATAGCATTTGGAGGTGACTCGACGGCCGTCTAATCACTAGACGAAACAAACATCGCGCTTTTCGTGTCCATTTGGGAAGTCCGCAAGGTGGAAAAACGAAACACCGAAATAACCGGTGAGTTTTTGGAGTTCACACCCGATTTGGATATGTAAGCTAGTGATGCGTGCGTTTCTTTACTTCTTTACGCATGAGGGGACGTTATAGTAAATCCCATTCGCTACTTCTAATGATACAGCGGGTTTCTCCACGGTAGGCTTTGGTGCTTTGCAGGGTTTTTGGTTAAAGTCTGAGCACGTCATCAAAGCTGCTGGAGTAGACTGGGCGCTTGAAGAGGGCTTTGTTTATCTCCCAGACTTGAAACACCTTCAGCCTCTAAAGAAGACGATCTCGTCGAAACGCTAGGCCGAAAGTACTGAGGGCCAGACCAAGAACGTCCTTCCCTTGGGGCAAATTTTAAGAAAACACGATCCTTCCATCCGTAAAATTTACCCCTCTATTGCGACCACCTATCCCATCCTGCCCACCATTATCCTAACTTTTTCCCACTTTTCCAGGAAATTTTCCGTTTTCTTTCCAATAATGCCATGGGGCGGGGCACGGCGGGTGTACTCTGGTGCATAGCACATCATTGGTTGAGATTTTGGTCGAGTCCGTACTCGTACGACCCCCTTCTTTTTTCTGGAGGTTGGAACGATCTCCCCCCCCCCCGCCCTTCTGGTCCTCCTCATCGAGCTGTCGAGTGGGGTAGGGGAAGGGGGTTAAGTACACATTAAACAGGAAATTCACAAAAAGTCAACCACCTCTCCCAGAAGGCCAGAAAGCAAATACGACCCCCTCCCCCCTTGAAAGGACAAGCAAGTGCGATCCCCTCCCCCTTTACAACGTCCGTGAGGGAGAAAAACCAACTACCGAAATGAATTTTTCTCAGCCCAAATCGAGGACCAAATATGTCCCTCCCCTGCTGGGGATTCCCCAACAACGATGAGCACTGCCCTGGTGTAGGAGGGGATATACAGGGGGGGCCAAAAAAAAAGTCATTTTGCCTCCATGACTTTCAAGGCGCTATAAGTTACACTTTATTAAATTTTTATCGGACATTTTTACTACCATATTAAAGAGCACATTAAATACTATAATGATACTCCGCCACAGCCTTCTGGAGGAGCGCCATCGAGAGATTCGGCCGCGCGAAAGTGAGTGGGTACCGGAGTTGAGCGAGATCGTTGATTTCTCCGCCACTGTAGACCACCCTGTTGAGCTCCGCCCGAACTAGGTAATTGAGTGGGTTCAGGTCAGGGGACATACTTCAATATTACATCTTCTTCAGGTACGAAACGCCCTTCCATTCGAAGTAGGCGGGAGTTTTTCCAAAACCCTTTGATTCCATGTGGTGGCACCCAAACCTGTAGCAGCACAAGGTCTCCAAGAAGAGATACGGGCGCACCACATGTAGGGAGGATATTCTCTCGAGTTACTTGATGTAACCGCCAGCGCTCACCTTCAGTCGGGGTCTACAAAGAAAATATCGGTCTTCCCCTTTCCAGGTACCCCGGTCCATACCATCAACTCGCGCCTCGGCGAATACGGTGAAGATGATGTCCTAGACCGTAGCGACGTTGCCGTAGCTGGTCGATGTGGGAGGTCTTGCAGATCAAGAGTACTGACCTCCAGGTAGCTATCTGTGGATGACTTCATTCAAGAAGTTTCGCAGCTGTTTGGAGGCGACGTGAATTCCAAAGGTGTTCTCCAGTCAGGCCGCGACTGGAGATGACTTCATATTTTGGCGTACATGAAGGCGATTGGCGGCAGCGTGCTCCAGCTTATAGAGGAAGATCTTGGGTATCTTCCACTCTGGTACTCATATCCACTTCCCCTGTCTGGGCTGCGAAAACTTCGTTGATATGTGGCTCGGCCGAAATGACTTTTTTTTGGCCCCCCTGTATAGCACATGTGAAACGAGAAACTTTGCGAAGGCCCTATACACAATTCGATAATTCTACGCAGATACGACCCTCTCTACTGGAATTCCCGTACGCTACATACCTTGAAAATGGAGAGGGCGAGGCTGCGCACCTTAGGGTGGGTACGCATCGCATAGGTGGAAACAGAAAAAATCACAATTGCAAAAATTTTCTCAGTCAAATGCGACCCCTTTCACTCTCCACCGACTCCGGAACCCCCCCCCCCCCCCCCAACCCCACGTGCCGTGACGGCAGAATAACCTTTACAGCTCCAACAAAAGTAAAAGACTACAAGTTGCAACAAGAGAGCTGGACAATTATTCAAAAACAGAAACGTTTTCCTAGATGAAACGCACCCGGTTTTGTTTCCGTGTGCCAGTTCATGGTCGGATGGCAGCAGTCCGTATTGTCACCTTACACAACATAAACCTGTAATAAAAATTACCACATTTCACGTGAAACAATACCGTTAGCTTCATATCGATTTTAAAGAGCACACAACGTAGTAGTCCGCTATTGTTCAATATGTTTTGAAACGCGGGTTGTTTCGAGATTCATTTCAACTACCAAATCTAGCTCTTTCTCGAGTAATCGATAGGTTACTTGCAGTTTACATACTGCTTCTCCTTTTAAGCTGCTATACGATAAAAACGTTTTTCTTCGATGTAAAGTAGCTGAAGTGGATGCTGTTTTGAGCAAAGTTGCACCTCAAACTACAGACTCCGCCCCTTACACAACCTCCGCCTCAAACATTTTGGACCAGCCGGTAGGTTACTATGCATTGCTTACAATTACATTGTTAGTAATACATTGTTAGTAATAATGCCGCATTTAGATAGACTGAGAATTGAAAGCAATTGCTTTAACGCTATACTTAGATGTCTTATGGGCAGAGCACGCCATCGTGTTGTGATAATAAAAACACTGACAAATATACGGGACCATCTAAATCCCTCATCCGATACGCCCGTCCTCCCCTCATTCATTCTCCTTACCTACCACTTTCCTAGATTTTTCCAACATCCTACCAGTTTTTGTGGTATTTCCCCAAAAGCTTGCTATCGAGCTTCAGCCAAGTAAAAGGATAAAGGATAAAGTCTTCGCCGTTGATCAATCCCTTTGTGGGATGCGGCACGCATTCTACTTCCATTCAGAATCGTAGTGGCTTACTTGAATGCGATGTGGCCTATACAATGACTTGCGGTGCCAGCCGGATGTACAAGTCAGTGTTTTATCCTCCCAGACGAATCTGGTACCAATTCACCGTCCCCGGAGGGTAGAAGGCTTGGTTGGCCTGGGCGGGAGTCGACCCGGGATTTGAACCCGGGATTGAACCCTGCGTTGTAAATGGGTCAGCAACAGCAAGCAGTCGTTCAGCCAAGTAGCTTCCCGATATATTCCCAGGGTCCCACAGGATGGGTCGCGGAATTCAAAACCCAGGACATGATACAATCTCCATGATGATCCCTTTCTTAAAAACCTCGCCATGATGTCGAATATTCACGATTACTTCTCAAACGGATTTTGGTGACACCTTTATTGGCCTTACGTTTCGACCTTCTCCTCTTTTTCAGAGGCCGAAGGTATCACCGTGCGGAGCTCAGCTCACCGCAGTGTGTTAGTTGAACCAGTAAGAACGAAACCTGTAACTGGCTTCAACTGACACACTGCATTGAGCTGAGCGCTCCGCACGGTGACACCTTCGGCCTCTGAAGAAGGCGAGAAGGTCGAAACGTAAGGCCAATAAAGATGTCATTTAAAAAACCTCGTTTGGCAGAAGTAGCTGAATATTCCAGACACTGACAATTCTGACACATGGCAAATACTTTTAGGATGAATATGAAATTAGTAGAGCGTGTGAAAATGGTCAGAACAGCAACAGTTCTTTAAGTGACACACGAATCAATCCGACTGGTTTGTGGAAAGACGAAAGAAAGAAGAATGATGAGAGACGTGTTTCTCTTTGCAACGGTTCAGCGAGATTTCTGTACTCTGAGCATTACACAAATGCGGCTAATGTAAGTGTGAAGTGAGGCCTTTGTCTCATCAAAGATCATTCAATGACAGCCTGCACCTTGGAGAACGCCGAAAAATTCCAAAAATGCCTAGTTTTTTGAATTTGTAATGGTATCCTACGATCCATACAAGTCATTTTACCAACGATTCCGTCTAAGATCAGTCATCTTGATTTTGATTTTTCAGCTCTCCTGGTGGAAGCGACTAAGATATACAGATATAGATATAAGATACCTCCTCAGCTTTTGGAGCTTCTATATTCCATTGAAGATGAATTTTCCGCCGAGTCATCATGAATAAATCCTTTTTGGGACTTTCTACTTCAGTTCAGTGGTTTGAACCTGGCTTCTACTTAAGGGGACCAGTCGCTGTACAACGTAAGTGGGTTTTACCTTCGTCAGACAAAGATCTGCTACCTATCTACCGTCCCTGGGAAGGCAAAGTTTGTTCGCGTTAGGGGTATCCGATCCGGCGATTGGAGCCCGGGCCGTTGCCTCGTGTAACCGTTTAATTTGTACGAATGAGAAAACAACTTCCCCTTCCCTAGAACAATTCCGCACGTTTGGCTCTACATTCAGTCTGAACCTTAGCACTGGTTTGATCAATGTTTAGAATGGCCTGAGCAAGGTTATGCTCTCATTTGGTCAAGATAGGATTTGGACTCAGTATAGGCAATATGGTTGAGCGGGAGGTGGCTACGTGAACCTCTTCACAAAGTATCAAAGTCCGTGACTAAAAAGTATCCATCCTCATCCCTGAATTATCTCATCCTTCCGCAGCGTAAAAAATTCACGACCTGCTCTTCAAGTCTAGTACGAAGAAAAAAGCCTGCCCCCGTATTTTTGGAACTATCCACATATAATGAACTAACATTTAAGCCATTAACGATAATGGTAGTATATCGTCTCCGTGAAAAAGTACCTCCCAAGACCAATAAGGGAATTCTCTTGGAAAAAGCGATCGAGAAAACTAAAGCCTAAAGTCCAGTGGGCACTTGATTTTTTTTTCAAAATTCGAAATTATTCAACTTTTCAGATTAGTTCGCCTGATGTGGCACTAAAAGCTTGCCCCCAGGGTACAAGCATCGCTTGTGTGAAACACATTAGCGGTGGTCTTACTTTTCGGCTGGGTAGGCGGGCGTTCGAATTTCGCTCGTTATGTTGGAGAAGGAGCTGTATGTGGTTCTGGTAGAAATTTGCCGCGTTGGGAAAAAATTCTTTAGGGTTCTTGACTTTTCGCGTGATCTTTCTTTTTTCATGTCTACTTACCCCCGCCTCTCCAGACGGAAAATTTTTAGGTGAACTTGGAAAATGGAAACTGGTAGGTAGCTGCCGGGGATGGGGACGGGTCGTACCGAGACC
Organism: Cooperia oncophora; assembly: GCA_036418165.1. Classification (NCBI taxonomy): domain Eukaryota; kingdom Metazoa; phylum Nematoda; class Chromadorea; order Rhabditida; family Trichostrongylidae; genus Cooperia; species Cooperia oncophora. The sequence continues at coordinate 33,277 of MU912948.1, forward strand.
CTCGCTTATCTGGGGGGGGGGGTCGTACTGAGACCCTCCCTCGTGAAGGGGGATCGTACTGGCACCTCCATTTCACAAATCACGATGCTGTACCCTGGGTGCCCCGAGGCTTCCAAAAGCCCTACTGACAAAAACTTGTGAAATTCCTGCAGCTTAAGAGTTTTACTTTCACAACATTGAGCTCTCCAAGGGTTTACAGGTGCTAACCAGTTAACTAGCATGTGCTAGCAAAGGGGTCTTGTGAAGCAGAATGTCCCTCCATGCTAAACGGCGCCTCACCTTCCTCTGAAACCCAGATCAATCATCTTCGAAAGGTTTGGTCTCCGATATTTAGCCAATAATAAGTCATTCATCATCCATTGACGCCGTTCAGCTATCTCTGAGACAAATAGCAACAGCCTCATTACTACAAACTAACACTAGGTAAGTCGACAAAATCATTCAAAATGAACCCAATTATTGATTTATCATGAAACAGATACTGATTATTCAACGGTCATAAAAACATAGGCAAAAGGATCGTCATGAAAAGATATTGCATCTTTGATCAAAAATGGATTTCATGGCCCATTTTGAGGAGCCTTTTCTCGGATAAAGATGAAGCTACTCCTTTTCTGTAGCCAGTAAAAAATATTCAGCTGATGAACCCGCAAAAAAAATTCGCTATTACGAAATGCTGGGAAATGGGCCCTTCGGCCAGGAAATGGTCCCTTCACGGTAAAAAAAAATTGAAAATGAGTTACTGGGAATATAATGCTAGAACTGAGCAGTGGATGGATTTCATCTGGGAAGATATCGAGGATGTATCAAAAGCACATGTGAGAAAGAATGACGCAGCTCTTGTGGTTGGGGTTAGTCAGTTGCTGTGAAATCATTTGTCTTGTAGAATGATTGAATGAATGAATGAAAAAAAATCAATACTTAAATAATTGTTCTACACTGAAACATTTTCAGATTACGACGTCATAGGCTGAAGCCCAGCAATTTCCACATGAAAAATAACACACTACAAAGTCAACGGTCTCTAAGTAGTATGACGTAGAAAATTTACCAAGCAGGAGACGCGAAAAATCAATACCAGTCAATAAATAATAAGTAATTAATAGTTTTTGACGAGTAAAGGTGTCACGAAAAGACAATGAAATCGCAATAAAAGCCGATTAGCGCTAGGCTTTGAATCAATGAACATGTGTTGAGTTGCAAAAGCGAAATGAAGAGAGAAAGAGGGGTCCTCTTCACGCGTCACGTCGTTGTTTATCCGAAATGATCCGGAAATCAGTACTCCTCCCGTTCACTCACATTAGGCCCTCTTGAATTGTTCTCTATGGGCAGTAGTACTTCGAGAGATATGCATATGGATATAGCTTCTCTGACAGTCGCGCCATGCATTTGCCTCGCATTTGAATTTTTTGAAGTTGAACATGTTAAAGGCGTAATGTCAGTAATAGTTTAGTACTTGTTCAATAATAGTAGCAGGGGTGCTATATAGTGGGGAAAATGACGAAAAAGTGGAGCCAAACGGCCAAAAACCCTTGAAAACTGTCGGTCTGCACGGAATCGGAAGAGACTTTGGACGAGTTTCCCGTTGCCAGCAACCATTGACAGATACGGCTGCACCTGTTTTGTATTCATATAAAAATGCAGTCTCCACACCAACTGTACTTTTAGGAGTATGAGCGTCGCTGTGACTGTACGGCCATTTAGGGGGGGGGGGGGCGGTTGAGGTCGGCGTCTGGGCCGGCATGTTGCACCTTGGTTGGTATAAGGGTGCCGTCGGCTGGAAAAGGCGCCCGCTAAGGAGCAATTCATTCGTACTTGGCGTGTCGGCCATGTACGTCTTGTAGATTTATAGCCAAGACAATTTTAACTTATCAGGTAAATATGAGCAGTTTTTCTTACACGTACTGAAACGATGTTATGTGCTGTGGTAAATGCGTTACCGACCTATTTAGTAAACCATGAAAGCCTTTCGGAAACCTGTTCAATATCTGAACGATGGCGGCATATGAGCGACAAGACAATCCGTAACTGGTGATTGCGTCGGTCGAGCGCGGCGTCGTGCGGCGCGGCCGCGGATATGTTTGTTTCGCTGTTCAACAGAGTATTTTCAAGGGGGCAACAACGCTCCATAGTGAGTGATGTCATATATTCCTGCCCTTTAGCAATCTAATTCAGAAGGCCTCACAGAACAACTCGTCCGTCGTGCGCGGCGCCGCTAGCCACGCCCACCAGCCAGGCATATTATGATTGTCTTTCTTATAACGACGGTACCACTCCATGGTTATACACACAGATTACTACTACTAAATGCTGTGAGAAAAAAGAGCTAGGGCAAAACACAGTGACAAAGTGCTCACCAAGGAGCGCCATAGTTTTGACTTAATCTTAAAATCGCGAAGGGACTTAAAACTTTCATTTCCGCCTCGATTAAAATCTTAGATCTATCAAAGTTGCACATTTACCGTATGTGCTTCGTGCATTGCACCTGCTATCACGCTTAGAGGTGCAAAAATCACAATGGCAGATCTTTTTGGAATACTATGACAAGTTAAGGCTTTACTAGGTTAGCAGTAACCCATAAGAGTAGGCACAGGATCGGCGGTGGTCCTACTTTCGATTTTCACAGGATCTTCAAGTGAACCGAATGTGAGCAAAGGAGAAGAGAAAGGGTTATTACCCAAAGAAGTAGACCAAGCAACCTGGGGGAAGTCAAAATCGCTAGACGGCGTCAGTCCCTGAAGGGTCACTGTAGGGACTTCCACTGCAAAACTGGGGTTCAAGCCCTTCGAATAAACCTGCCGTTGTTACTTGGTTTACCCATACCAGAGCTTTGCTACCCATCCCGTAACTGATTCTCCCACTGTGCTCAAGCGATTGTTCTTGCCTACATAAAAGCGCTCTTAGTTTTGCACAAAGAGTCCCTCGAATGGTCCATTCAAGGTAATTAGCCCCCGCTACCCTCCTTCTCCCAGGTCCCACCTTCGTTTCTGTCAGGCTTTCTTACAAAAAGATCATGTAACACATCGCGTTAGAAGAGCCTTGAAGATGAATCGCTAATGGTGGTTCTTACATGAAACAATGCATGAAACATAGCAAGTGAGAAAAAAAACGAATAACAGAACAGTTGGTGAGTG
>MU912949.1:0-20658 GCA_036418165.1 Cooperia oncophora
AACGAAATAGCCCAGTGCTCTTTTGTCGTTTTAGTTGCTTACGTTCTTGAACGCCCTAAGAACCTTTCTAAGGTCCATTTGTTGAATGTGCTTTCTCCTCCTCTCTGTTCTTTGGTCTCATAAACAGTTTTCTAATCGCACACTCAAGTAGCTTGCACTTTTCACATAAGCTTCAAGTCGATTCGTCTCTACCAACGATCATTTCTCGTTTTGACTGCTTCATGTATGTCCGTACTCCCATCCCGAAAGTCCGCTACTTGTCCCTTTTCGAAATGGAGTGGGTACGGTACCAGGATATCTGTCAACCGCGGAGGTCCTCGTACCTTTTTTCCTTCTCCTCCCTTTTCTCCTTCCACGAATATGACATTCATTTTTGGCGCTGGCGCTAATGGATGACACTACGGTTACCTGCGCTCTGCTAAGGCTGAGCCCAGGAGGTAATCGTAGTGTCCTCTCTTGGCGCCAGCGCCAAGAATGAGTGTCATACTCGTAATCAGGATGTTGAATTACCCCTATATACAAGTTTTTAGTGGATTTGGTGACTTAGGCAATTTGAAAATGAGCTCGAAGACGAAATTTCTGGAGTCCAAACGGCATTAGCCTACTGTGACAGTGCATAGTCAGACTAGCAGAGTCGGATGAGTGGCATAGATGCAGAGGTCGTAAACATTTTACCACTGGCGCTCTCTTTCTCTCTCCTCTCTGTCAGTTGGCGTAATTGTGTGATACTCTTGAGTTGATCATACGCTGATTATCCTGATTCTTATGGTCTTTCTACTTACATTTCAATTTTGCCAAACTTTTAACTCCTTGTTGTTCTCCACCTCTTTTTCGTTTAAATTCGAAAGTTCCTCATGTTCTCGACTTTCAGAATGGATCCTGATGGATTCAGCGATGTCAGCGATTTACAGACACGGCTATATAAACTGATGCCAAAGCAAACACAGGACATTGTAAGTTCCACTATCAGCGACTAGTGTTAAATGCGACCAACTACTCTGTCTTCCCGATTCTGGTGCGACGCTGAGAGACGTTAGAGTCTTTTTATTGAAAGAGAGGGGAAATTAACCTGGCCCCGATATGTCAGTTGTTAGAAAACATGGACTTACGATATATAAGTCATAAGGCTGTTGAAATCCAAATGCAAAAGTTCTCTCTGTTTACGAAAATAAGTTAAGCCACTATTTACTTATTAGTCACTAATTCATTCATATTTACCAGGGAGCTGGGTGTTGAAAACACCAGGCTCCCTGTTGACTGGTGACTTCGCACTTCTCGAAATTTCCTGGATAGAACAAACTAGCTAGGTGACATTTGAACGCGAAAGTGTGGCTGCTGATTAGTATGTCGTAGTATGTAACGTGCATAGAGTTACAAACCGGAAAATTGGTATTTTCCATGAATTGTCGGTGGAGGAATCGGTGTTTTCCTGATACTTTTTCCTGTTTCTGTTTAGCAGGGAATACGAGTATCTCCCGTTCTTATGAGTTGGTTGCTCGTGCCACCTTTTTGCAAAAAAGGGAAGGAAGAGGAAAATCCCCTCTTAATGCTTGCCTTTTTGGTCCCAGCCTTGTCCAACTCGATGGAGTCTCACCAATCATGTCCTGCATTCACATCGGTCGAGACAGTTTTGCTGAAGAGGCAGAGCAGAAGCGATTTCAAGAGAGAACCGATATTCGGCGGAGTGTTTCTTTCCGTGATTGGAGTCGTGAAATGATTCAACTTTGTCCCAACAACCTGCAAGTCATGGGTTTGAAGTACATTGTTGCAGGTTGCCACAGCCACCTTCCTTATCGCTTTGCCCATTGGTTTTTTAATAAACATCTTCTGTATAATGCCTCTTTGGTATCCAGCGTTTGGAGAAGGTTCGTTTTATGACCGGTGTTGTTGTGACTATTTGGTTGTTTTATCGTTGATTTCTCGGGTATGATCCTAGGATTTCTGAGTTTTATTTTGTATGAAATTTCTTCGTGCTTTTCTTGTTGAGCAAAACTCTTCAAGATTTCATGTCACAGCGTTTCGGGCCCTCAACTCTGCCTCAGGTCTACAAAATATTAAGTAATAAGCGGAATACATACGTAGATCATTAGTAACAGGACTTAGTTTGAGCAAAGACTGATACGGGAAAAACCCCATGAATCACTGCAAATGCTATTCCATGGACATGAAAGGGGAAAGGGAATGAGGCCTGTGCGGGATGACTTCTCTAACTGTGTATTCTTAGAGAAAGAAATGAAGCACTATAAGACTGTGTGGTAAATTGGCCGAAGGGCTGATTTCGTTAAAAATGGCCTCTTTACCCCTCTTGTCCAACTGGAAATCAGAAACGTTTGGCTGCGAAAGCGGGCTCTATTTCAGGCAGCGTTTTCTCGTGTTGTGCTCGTAAAGGCAGCTGCCTCGAAGGGATTCTCCGGATCTGCTGCGAATCTAAGAGAGCCTTGAATGTTCGTGCCGCCTTTTTGTAAGGAAAAGCCCCCTATCCCTAATTTTAAAGTACTAGCCGGCATCCACTTAGGCAGAACGGCTGTTTTTTGACGGAAACTTTACAAAGGAATGGTTGGACTTCCCATGGAACATTTTGAATGAGAACCTCGATAGAAGCCCCTCCGAATGCTGGTTACGAATATGCAAGAATTAAAAGTGGCTACGCGGGACCCCCCCCCCAGAACGAGATTTGGTGGTCATAGTTTGTTGGTTCTGGGCCTCGTAGCGGCTGCTGATCGATGCGTCGCAGTGCCACCACCGTGGCCTCGTGGTAATGGTCTCGCTTTCAAGTCAAACGCATGCGGGTTTGCATCGGTTGGCGCGAAAATTTTTGCTTCGCTCCGTATAAGAGCTTCAACTCTAATTTTCGAAATTCTTCCGAATTTACGGCCCAGCAGGGCAAGTAGATCAAGTACATCAAGTATACGACGTACTCGATCTAGTATGGATTTGGTCATATCTGCCCTCTCTGAACATATTACCCATCCGACAATTCAAAGTTTTGCCCAGAATCGCAATTTGGCCAGACGAGCGTTTTTTCGTCGAAGGAAGTGATATTCGTGTTCAGGGGGTCGAAATCTCCCATGAACGAATTTCTCGCTAAAACTTTGATTGTCGGATGGGTAATATGTTCAGAGAGGGCAGATATGACCAAATCCATACTAGATCGAGTATGTCGTATACTTGATGTACTTGATCTACTTGCCCTGCTGGGCCGTAAATTCGGAAGAATTTCGAAAATTAGAGTTGAAGCTCTTATACGGAGCGAAGCAAAAATTTTCGCGCCAACCGGATGCAAACCCGCATGCGTTTGACTTGAAAGCGAGACCATTACCACGAGGCCACGGTGGCACTGCCGAGGCATCGATCAGCAGCGCTTACGAGCCAGAACTCAAACTTTGACCACCCAGATCTCGTCTGGGAGGTCCCCGTAGCACTTTTAATCTGCAATCAGCATTCGAGGCTCTATCGATGTACCTAGGTCTCCATTCAAAGTTCCATGGGAAGTTCAAACCATTCCCTGTTAGAGACCGAAACGTTTCACATAGAATCTTGGAGAATTTCGTTCCAAATTAAAACACGTTGTCTAAACACGAGTGTCCTGAATTCAGCATGGGTCATTCGAGTGTCCTGTTTCCTTGTTTTGGCATTTAATGTCTATATGAACTGGTACAAAATGGTGTCAGTTGGGCCGAGTGGATTACATCCAGAACTCCCTAAAGTATTCAAAGCAGGTTTCAGGTGAGGTATAAGAGAACATAAAAGTGGCAGCTGAATGTACAAATCAGTAAGTGAAGTGTTCAGATATTGTCACTCCTGTCACAGCAATGCTCCACCTCGTGCCTATCATTGTCCAGGTGACTGCTACGAGCTGACATTTTTCGTTGGAAAGGAGTACATCCACTTAGAAAAGCTGCAACCGATTGAACCGTCATGGAGAGCTACTATAGAATTACTAGTATTTTTCGCACAAGACCTGGAGTCTGGGCATGAAGGGGCTTCTTTCAACATCGGGCTCTTAATGCATATTCATCCACCATTTTGACGATGATGCACGCTAAAGCTGATCAGCGTTTGATAATGAATGTTATAAGGGAGCAGTGATTTTAATTAAGAAGATCTGGAAGTTCATTGACCGTATTGTACCGAAATCAACGGACCACAGTGCAGTGCAGTCGATCGGTTCGACCCGTACATATCAGTGTGGAAATCTGCACCGTAGCACTATGTATTATTCTAGAGATCGACACTTACCAAGTTCCAGCAAATTCTCCGATTCTTCAGTGATGAGGGGTCCGAGAATAATGAAACTTGAAACTCTACAGGAAGCAATAAATGGATCATCCCTTTTGGTTACATAACCTTTAGTCCTTATTTCGTCAAATCCCGCCTCATCAGTGGGTTGATATAAGGACACAGGGAGGGACTTACGAAAGAAAGTGTAAAGTAATTTTTGTTCCAAAAGAGCTATCCCGTTTTTTTTGTGATGCAGTTATTGTCCCTTGTGTATATCTGGGTAAGACGCTGATCTGCTTCATTCTGAATCCTACTTGGTCGTTGTGTTGATGGTTTGAATTTACACTGGATTTTCCTCTTACAGTATGCGACAAATGTTGCTTCCGTCGTGATCATCACAGTTCATTCGGTGCAGTTTGTGTTGGCCACTTCAACCAAAGGTAAGGGTTTCAAAGTACAATGCTACCCTCACCCTAGTTCTACTGTCAGCATGTTGTGGCTACTGTAGGGCACAGAGCATAGGCACGAACAAAAGGCATTGAACAGTGCCAACGTTATATGCACTCCATGTCGACTGTCCCAAACCCGAAAAGAAGTTTTAGTGGATTATCGCAGGTCATACTACAATGCGCCTGGTTGGAACTATCTGGAACGAAGCAGTGCTGTTTCGAAATAATGGGGACTGAAATACCCAGAGGCGAGGCGATTCTCAACTAACTAATTTTCAGCTCAAAAGTCTAGGTGGTAAGAATACATCGATGGCCCCCTGAAAGATGAGTTCGCTCGGGAGGACAATCCAGAAACACTTGATTGGTGGTTAATGGCTTTACTGCTCTCTGGACAGTGTCTAAATGAAGCATGGGGGTTGAGAGAGCGATGTGGTCGAGGTGTGCTACTGGTAGGGATTAGTAGAGTACGGGATATATGTACAAGTGCATTTCCTTCCTTCGACAGTGCAATTGCATACGTGGAAAAACAGTGCTGCTGCCGAATCTTCAAAAGAATAGGGACAAAATGTTTCATTACCATGTGACCATTGTGACTGCGCAGCTGCCACGCAGACTCCCATCTACAGTGATGACTTTGAAAAATAATCTGGGTTAGTGTTTTTATCAGATTGATTCTATGAACAATACAGAATTCCCTTTTGCTGCTGAACTGTGTAATAGTAGAAGTAGGTAATGAGATACTTCTGATTCCAGATATTTTGTTGCTGCCATTGTGAACCTTCTTGTACTTTGTATTCCACTCTTCAGGTGGGTAGCCTCAGATATTCTTTTGAGCTGTCCCTATGTCTTTTTTTCGTGTTTCAGCTATACATGGGACTACACCTGGAGTCGCATGGACGGCGGCTTTTCGTTATCGCGCTCGTGGCACATTTTTCTTCCACACATCGCTCTGATTGCCAGGTGAGTTTTTGAAACGCTCTTCTTCAGGGATTCCAGGGTGCTCAACAATGGCAGGAACATGGGCGTGTTCTCAGGGGCTGGTGTGCACAAGGTTGTTCCGAAACACTTGTCAAACTTGTTTTCTAGTAGATATTGGCAACAACTCATATAGGAACGGCAGGTCATACTGAAATGCAAAACCTGCGATTGCCTGTTGCGGAAAGTGGCCTATTATTTATCTCGCTAAGTGACCCCGATGCGAGAAAAAAAACGCAAAACCATGGAGAGCACCTTATTTGAGGACCTGGTAGCCTTCGTGGACCAGTTCTCCCGAACTACTCGTTTTATGCCAGCAAAGCCGATATCCTACTGCCTCTGGTTCACTAGTCGTTCCTTTGTTCATGCAATGTCAACACCAACAGAAAAAAAAACGATGAACACGGTGTAAAAACTGAAGTCCTGACAGAAAGTGACCCTTCAGCCCTGGTGGGCAGTACAGCTGAGGAGGCGTCAGAACTACCGCCCGCTTGTGAGGGCTCCAGCACTTTCTACCGTTAGGCGCAAATGCGGAACAATCGTAGAGATAGAGGGGCCAGACTACTCGTGCAAAGAAGGACCCCTCCGAATTGCTTGAAGGCGGAGACTATCTTTAATCTAGGCTTCACATTTTATTACTTCTTACTCGACCATTTCAGAGTAATCTCTCCCTATCAGTTCTGCTGTATCGTGTTTTGTGCATCCACGTTTACTGTTCTTTTATTTGTGACGTATCTTGTCAGTGCACAGGCATTCTGCATATGGAACGGGCAAACGCGAATGGAGTACTTACTGGTGAGAGTGAAGTAGTTCTTGTCCTGGTAAGGTGTGGTGCTCAGTCTTGTGTAAGTATTTTTAGGATGTGCGTGCCTATCAACTTGGCATCGTCGATAACATTCGCCAAAGTCTGGGAACCCGATGGCCACTCATTTTCATTTCTCCGTTCATTTCGAGTCATTTACCGTCGGATGGCACGTCATTTGTAACGCGAGATATAAAAGAATACAGTCATCCGAAGAATCTGTAATTACTAATTTAGATAATTTTTCAGCCTCCCGAGATGTACAGATAGTTTTATTGGACTGAACGTTTCGGCGAACATCGCCTTCTTCGGAGCCTGCAAGTCGAAACTTATCATCGAAACAATTCACTCAGTCACCATTTCTAACTACAGTAGGAAACTACAGAAAAAAGAATTGGTTCCATTAGGTTAAGGTCCTAATTACAGCGGGTGGCCTGTCCTATGACTGTTCCCTCAAGCCCTCTGACCTGTTACCTCGGAGTTCTAAAAACATATAAAAACTACCGTCTTGTAGTCTTGAAACTCAGAGTGCCCGGTAGAACTTCTACCCGTCAAAAGGTTGGTGGCTTTACGACTTAGTTCTAGGATCTCCTAGCCCGTAGTTTCTTACTGTAATTAGAAATGGTGACTGACTTGTTTGGAGGATAATCGCCTTGCAGGCTCCGAAGAAGGCGATGTTCGCCGAAACGTTAGTCCAATAAAATAATCTACAAATCTCGGGAGGCTGAAGAAACATTCTGAATTATTACGTCTCTGATGCCGAGATTAATCGAAAGCCGATCGAGTGATATTCTGTAATTACTGTTTTTTTTATTACTACATATAAGTCAGATTGTATGATCTCTATAAAACGATGCTTCTATACAATGCCTGCACTACACCGTTTTGTATATACTTTTTTGTGTGAATAAAGAGTAGTAATATGAGCCGATAATGGTACAGTTTTTGTCAAATTCAGTAGTGCTAAGGGGGGTGTCAAAAGTATTAAGCGAAAAAAGGGTCGATTGTGGTCGTATCGTGGTGATGGGAGATGGTGCTACCACACAAATGGTCCACTGTTGGATCCTGCTTGAGGCAAGCCAAGAGCGGATGAGATACCGATTGCTATGTTGCTCGACTGTACCCCGGCAACTAGGCACAATTCAAGAAAATCCTAATCATTTCGGTTTTTTTGCTATTTGACGCTGCGAAAAGGTTGAGCGTTTATTTCACCTGGAAACATGGGTTAATCGCTTGTGAACGATTCCGTCTTCACGAAAATCCTTCCATTTGCTGTATTTTTTCGTGTCCGCTGTTTCGCTAATTGAAGACACAAGACAGTTGTCCAGCTCCTTTTCAATATGATACCTTCAAAGCTTTAAAATTTTTTTCAAAGAACTGAATTCCTAAATCACCGCATTCCAACGAGTGTTACTCGGCCGAACAAAATCCCAAGTGCTCACAACTTACAATTGTTGGAACTTCCATAAAACAATATCCTTAAGAGGCTCGACTCCAGCAGACTTACCGAAACACAATAAATCTTCTATAGTTACCTCCCTCGTTCACTGAAAATAAGCCTTATCGCTAGTATTTGTGGCGCTCGGCTAAAGTTCAGTGTAGCAGAATAACCCAACCGGGACTTTTACCACCCCGATCGACTAATGAATGCAAGATACTTTTCATTAAGTGCACACAATTGCTGATATACAATAGCGGACTACTGCTGCACTCGCCCAAAGGCAAAATGAAACAGTCCATGCACGATTCACTCCTTTAGGCAGCATTCAGACTTGTAGCGCTACGTCGCGGTACAACTGTAGCGCTACGTCGCGCTGCAGCTGTAGCGCTACAGTTGTAGCGCGACGTAGCGCTACAAGTCTGAGCGCTGCCTTAAACTGCATCAATATTCACTTCGGCGTAACGAGACTGCACCAACGTTTCGGCTTGTCCTGCCGCGAAGCGAAGGATGCAAACCAGGGTCAAGCATCACGTCGCGGAAAATTGGGGGGGGTCGGTGCAACCTCCCCCTGGAGGGGTGTCCTTAAAGACACCGTGCTTTTCGGTTTTTTTTCTCTGTCAGAGGGTGTGAGTATTGGAGCTAGAGGTGAGCCAGATGCTTGGTGAGCTAGGGGCAGCAGGACATTCCTTTGCTGGCATAACATGAGCGAGTCCGGACAATTCGGGCAGTTAGGCTGCTAGGGGTCTTAACGGTGTTCACGTGATAATTCTTGTTCTTCCTGGGTATCATACTCACTGGGCGACTGTAAGTTCGTTGTTGAACGGCCTTACCTACAATATGCAATCGCGTTTGTTTAGACAACAGAGCCAAGTTTCAACGAACCTGGCGGTCCACCGTGCACTGCGTCGGCGCCGGTGGGCGCTGCCTCCAGACGCTTTAGCGCACGCGACTATTCGCAAATGATTCCACAATGGGAGTAACTCTTTATAGATTACCTCTTAGAGTGGTTTTGCATTTGCAAAACAAATTTGAGCTTGGCGTCTTATGATACGCACATCGGTGCTCACTGAACTGCAAGTAACCAAACTGCCCTATTAACCTACTGTACGACCAATACAGTGAGAATCTCTATGAGTAGCCATATCAATGCTCCTCGCAAAAAATCGAGTTTCGCAAGAAAATCACATCCATGAAGTAAATTCCGAACCTAAGGACAAATTCTGCGCATTCAAAAAAATCTCGCCTAGAAAGATACTTTGAAGCGTAACTGCTTTTACAGGAGCTTTATTTTGATCCGAATTAGACAACGTTGTCACAAAACACAAATAAATGCGATATGTAAAAATAGGCAAGTGCAAAAGATTCCGAAGCAGATCACAAAGAAAACGAGAGTAAATATTATTTGTGGCTCCACTCCATAGTGTACCAAGTTCCGGCTGAAGAAGGACCTGTCCAACCTCCTCACAGTATCGAAGGGCACACTCCTCGCAAAGTACGGGTATAACAGGTCTTACAAAAATGCAGAATGTTTTCACGTAGTAATAAGAGATCCACCAAAATGCAAATGTTTGAGAAATGAAATCAAATGACAGACTTGTCGATTAGACAGCACTTCTCAGCGATAGCGTTTCCTTACGACACATGGTTAGTTGACTCAACATCACAGACGAGTATTGACATGTTTGAACAGTCATGTTAACGAGAGCGTCGACTCTTCAACCGTTGCCGATATGCAGTCTAACGTGTTCAAATCACGTCAAACACGTTAAACTCGAGGGTGAAACTCGTCCGCATTTCCCCAAAATTTCATTTCAAGGAAAACGACTGGGTTATTCATAGGGGAGCTCAGTTCCATCCAGTTACAACATTTTTGTTAGTTTCGAGGCACTCAAAAATCTCGTAAGACACTGATGAAGCTAGGTTTTCCCTGTTTTGGTGAGTCCAATGGCCACCTTTCCTTTCGGAGTGGCATGATACGGGCATGAAGGTTGAGCCTTTTAATGATCTACTAGTGCTCTCCTTTAAAAGCCCATTTCGGACATAGCTTTACTACTTGGAACCTTGAGAATATGACAGGCAATGGTTATTTCCTTAACTCCTATGTGGTTACTTCTAATAATGCACGCTAAGACCATTACCTCCTCAGTTCACTTTTGAAGTGTTTAGCGTTTCACTTAGAAAAGTCTGATTCTACTCAGACGAGTACCTTCGCCTCTTCGGTCCCCTTCTATTGGCCCTTCTTCCTAAATTCACTTTTTCATGGTCGCGGTTTACGTGAGTAATTGCAACTTCGTTTTCATTTAGTGCATGGTCTTCTTCCTTTATTTCTCCATTCATCTCGCATACGGTAGCAGTGCGACTCCTTCTCAGGTTGCTTCCCAGTTGCTCACTATGAGGATTATGTCATTGCTGCTTCTTCTATATTATTGAGAATTTTTATTTATTTGACCATTCATGCCCTTTCTAAATCATGCATCCTTTTTTTACTTGTGAAATTAAGTGCTGAATAGCTAACTCCCTTTTTCTTCAAATGTCAAACTATTCAACATCACAGTGCTGTGAATAATTACTTTTGGGACCCATCTCGCAGTTCAACTATCAATAAGCAGTTATGAAACAGGAGTACTACTCGAGAACCCTAGACGGCAGATTGCCATTTTGGTCAATCATACGAAAACTGTAATCATCAGCTGAGTGTTCGCCACATCTTGGCACCTTAAAGCTTTTTGTCATTTTCTGAAATATCTCTAAATATTAGGTGGAGCAATGGGATTCCGCCTTTTTTTCGCTTTCGAAAACCTCTTCACAAAAGTCATAAGGATAAATTAAGCACTTAAGTGTTCTTCACGACCTACTCTCGCCTCTTTACAGTATTGTGGGTACTGTCGCGCCTAAACTCGTCTGGGTAGGATTGGAATTAGCGCGCCACAATTCGATGTCCTCAAACTTACTGAAATAGAACCTTTCATTTTACTTGACAGCGGGCAAAAAGAGAAATATTAGGTTGTTCGGAAAGAAATGCGCGTTGAAGCGCGTGAATTTGTCCATTTATTTCTCTCCTACTATAGAAGATTTTTCAAAACAGTTTTGTCTATTAGAAAGAGATTTTTATTGTGCATCTTTTGATATATTTTTGTCTATGTCTACTTTTTTTGAAAAAAAAGTTGGGAAGAGTGGGTGCCGCACCAGCTGAGCGACGCAAACAAGGCAACACGAGTGGCAATGGCCGGAATTCTTCTTCGTCGCTCCAAGAACAGCGGTTTCTTCGACTCTATTGTTACATCAGATGAGACATGGATCTGCTACGACAACGCAACGCGAAAAAGACAGTGGTTAGACGCCGGTGACACTCCAAAACCGACTCCGAAACCGGATATACACGGCAAAAAGGTGATGCTCTGTGTTTGGTGGAACAGCAAAGGTTTGGTGTACTTTGAAGTACTGGATTCGGGTCAAACAGTTACGGCGGACATCTACAAAGATCAGTTGAACCGCGTGGATCAAGCACTGCGTCGTCAAGGTGTCGAAACGACGTCGACAAAATTCCTCTGCTCGTCCACATGTCGCGAAAATCACTTTGAAAAAAATTGAGGAATTGGGCTGGGAAGTCCTGCCTCATCCGCCATACAGCCCAGACCTGGCACCATCCGATTACCATCTGTTCCGGTCGATGCAGCACTCCCTGGCCGAGAGAAAGTTCACAAACCGCGAAGAAGTCCAACTCTGGGTGTCCAACTACTTTGAGTCGCAGCCGGCCGTTCTTCGAAAGAGGAATCCATTCTTTGCATAAACGTTGGCAACAAGTCATTGATAGTAATGGAGATTATCTTTTGAATTGATCTTGTTTAATTTCGTTTTTATAATAAAAATTTTTTAACTCAAACGCGCATTTCTTTCCGAACAACCTAATTTTTTGTTGGCGCAATGCCCGGAGAGTATAGTGTGTGCTACATAACCTCCTCATCAAGTTCACTGAGGGAGCTTTGATGATCTTCGCAGTGTGAGGTCAGACGTTGCGTAGGATGAGTGGGCCTTTCCGGTGAGGTCTTTTCAGCAGGATGACTCCATCTACTCGCGGAATCTAGACTACTATTGCATGCACATTGCACATGGGAGAATGGGATCACCCATCGAAACTGCCATTCATGAATCTGAAAACATACCTCGAACATTCCTCGGCAGCCACAGCTCCTCTCCTTATACAGCCCTGTCGTCCCGGGTTAGTCTGGTATTAACCATTACTTTAGACCGAATGCCGTTTTCCGCCACCCATTATTTTCACTTCAAAGGTCTGGAATTGGGGCAAGGGTTATCCAATGAAAAGTGGTGACACTATTGTAGAGCAAACGCAGCGTTTGAAACTGTGTGTTACGCTTAGCATTGCGACCCGCCATATTTGAAAAAAAAACAAAGAATAAAACGGCTGGGACTCATTCTCGAACAAGTATGTCTCAAATAGATAGGACTAGATGGGGGTGTTTATGAAAGGAAGAGCCAAAATTCACACTTTATTCACAAAAAGTTGAGTTGTATTCTGTACATTTCCCACTATTGGTGAAACCTCCCACTGTGCGTCAATACATGGCCACTTGCTTTTCGAAATGATACGCTTTGCCGCGCAGTATCAGATGATAGAGAAGACAGACAGTTTGACTGCAAGTAATCTTAATGTTTATGCAGTAACTGCTATGATTAACACGAAACTCTCCTTACAGTAGGTTGACAAGTAGTTTTTGTAATGGGCGATGTCTACAAATCTAAGGAGCAGGTCAGGAATGGTAATGATTAGTAAAGTAAAAAATGATTCCCTTGTCACGCTTTTGCTTTCATGATACAACCCACAACCTCTTTTTTCAAATCCCTACATCTTTGACAACTGCATCAAATGGAGGTGGAGACAAGGTAAATAATAAATAGCTGATTTTCCGTTGCGATCTGAAAAGTCCCTTTAACTACTTTAAGTACAACCTCTCTTCTTGTGTCGAGACCAAATACACTTTCCTCTCTGTGACTCTCTCACAGCGATCGTTCAAGAAATTACATTAGCTGTAGTTCGGACTTCTCAAAGATCTCCGGAAAAATTGCGCTCAATCCTTTCATTTGCGTCAACTTTCTGTTCTTCCCCCCCCCCCTTTCCTCCTCCTCCAGAAGTTCTAGTTTCCACGTAGCCGTATAGTTAAAGAGTGCGAGAGAAGGGGTTAAACTGACAGTAGCTCCGATTATAAGATAGCTGGTTTGAGTCGGAAAATCTGCGAAGGTGAGGTATGTCTGGGGTCATCCATTACAGGGCGCGTTCTGCCGAGGGGGAAGAGTCTAGCAAAGTACAATCCCCAAAATCTGCTCCTCTACGACACCCTCTCCCCGTTCCCCCCATCCTTCATCCGACCTACCATCTCCCTGTACTTGCCCAGCGTTCTCCCGTTTCTCCGAAGCTTCCCAAAAAAAACTGCCATCGTGCGGGGAAGGGATGGGGTGGAGTGGGGAAGGAGAGGGGGTATATAGCGCATAAGAAACAGGAAAAACCGAGAAAAATCATTAACCAAAACATTTTTTCTCGGAAGCAGGTACGATTCCCTCCCACCAGCGACCAAGTACGACCCCCCTGCCCCTTCATTTGCGTCAACTTTCTGTTCTTCCCCCTCAGCGAATGCGCTCTAGTCCTTTAGGAGGGTCGGCGATGGGGATTGCACCGTCCATTTTCTTCCCGTTGGTTTTCGCTATAAGGAGATGGGAGCTAGTAATCACCTCTCGAAAAAAATGGACAATATGTACTTGAACCATTCAACCTTTTCCCTGACTTACCGATACTTCTTTACTTCGGCGCTGAGTTTAAACAAACCTTACCACGGCGAATATGAACAAATTGTTGCTGTGAACCTGTGAAAAAAGTCAGCACCAAAGTGCCCTCATTCTTCATTTTTCACATATAAATAAAGATTTTGTCAGAAGCAGACAATAACCCTTGATTCTTACAGGACCGGTGGTACTCTTAGAAACCGCTTTTCTCGATAGCAGGATGTGGGAGTCCAAACATGAAAGTGTTCGGAAAATGGCCCAAAAGACGGAAAAAAATAGAAGAAACCGACGAATACACTGAAAGTAAGCCTCCCTTTTAGCAGTTGAGCTTCAGCGTTGTACAAGCTGACGACGATGAAACATTGTACGCGCGAACGGAAAGGTACCATTTACAGTCCTGCCCAGCACGTTCGTGAGCGGCGGAGTCGGGCTCGATGGGGAAGCATGTGCTAACGACATAGGTTCCTGAGCGCATTGTTTTGTAGATTAAAGCCGCGATATGAGTACAACCTCTGCGAAAGATTCCATCCCTGTGACTGTAAAATAAGCCTTTGAAGACATGCCAACCATGGTATTCAAAAGTTCTCCTTGAACTTCGCTTAGGATTTACCTCACTTATTCATTTGAATCTATTACTGTCATTCTATGACGGTTAGCGTTAGCTTTGCAGTGTCTGGCGGATCTGTCATTCATGTGTAAGGAAATCAACCCTGATGTTCTGGGACTCACTAAGGCGCTGAGGACATGTCTAATTGTGCGTTGTTCCTAGTCATAAGCTCGGCTGGCAAGCAATTCCAACTTTTCACCTACATGAACGACTGAAGAAGTTTTCAGTAGTGACTTACGTGTCTGCGGATCAGCCGTGATTCTACTAAATAGTAACGTCCATAACATTCTCGTTTTTACACCGCTCAACTCGTGGACCCGTAAATCTAACACCAGTCCTTCATAAAATATCTTTTTGTGATACTAACGAATTCAGTCAACGGTGCACCACTCGTATTCGTCCAGTAGACCATGCGAATTCCCTTGCATGGACTATTTTCAGGGTGGCCAACACAATCTTCAAAATGGACTTACAACGGTTCAACCAATTGGTAATGCACATGCAATCTGCTGATAATACGGAACGGAGTGAGGCAGAGAAGATTTATTCAGAAATGGAGCTAGCTCCGAAAGCGTCAATGTTATTCTCATTATACTGCACTGCTGATGCCCCAGTTGAGGTAACTTGCTCGAACTTCTGGGTGAAACGGTTGTTTGAGAATCGTATAATAGCGCGTTTCGTTGTTGTAAGAAATATTGCAGTGTTGAGGAGCTTTGGCGATGATGTGAGGATTACAATTACGAAAATCACTTTGCATGTTATTTGGTGTTACTGCAAGGCTAAATGGTCCTGACACGAAGACCGCATACGCGGCGCGTCGCTCGCAGTCTGGAGAATCCAGCTCATCTGCGAAGAGTTAGGAAATATATCGGCAGGGAGAATCAAAAAAATATGCAAGTGAAACATGTGCAAATGAAAGAACGCGCATTCCCGAGCACACCCGTAACTGTTTATGACACCTAACATTAAAAAAAACAAATAGCTCTTAAATGAACAGAAAAAAAGAGGCACTGGTCAACAAAAGCCCATTATGAATCATAGAGAGTGGAAGGGTTGTCGTGCTATACAGAGGTATTTTTTTTACAACAAGACACTCAGTGGTTGATCTGACTAGGGCAATTTTGGAAACATACGAACTCCTGAATTTGAAAAAGTAATCGCTCAGACTATTTCAGGGCAAAATAATTCTGTGACCAAACGAAGCTCTTAACGCCTCAGTGTTGCCATGACCGAGATAGAGCCTATAGGTGTGGCCCCTCATAATGCTGAGAAGCGGGGATAAACGGAATACATCAGAGAGTTTCAGTTCAACGTCACTAGTCATCATTTGGTTCAAGAAGACTAAAGCAGCCTTTCCACGTTGTTCCAGATATGAGGATCCAAGGAAACGTAACTGTTCCTCATGCGGCAGTCGAAATATTTCTTTCCTCCGGCTCAATCTCGTGTACAAGGCTGGCCTTATAAGGGCACCACAGGGGGAGACATTCCAAGCAGAGGCCTAACACAGGCAGAAAGAACAAGAACGTTAGGATGACGCGTTTGAGAAGGCACTCAAAATGAAGTTGGCTCTAGCGCTAGCTTTGGCAGCGATGTTGGAAATGAAACACTCAAAATCAAATGCGTCATCATAGGTAATGCCAAGGTCCGCGCTTGTCTTGTGCTTGAGAACGGACTCGTCTAAATGGAGAACTGCCTCTGGATGGTTCCCGCTCAAACACATAACAACTGTCTTTTCCGGAAAAGTGTCGAGGTCCCAGTTGCTTGGCCATCGATGTAAGGCATTAATACCTCTTGGAGAAACTGTGTTGTTAACAGTATACAAGTTGGAGTCATGGGCGTGCATGGTGATGAAAACACCTGGCGGAAGCGCACAAGGCAGATCGTTCAACGAAAATAAAGAAACATCAAGGGACCAATACAGCTTCCTTGGGGGACCTCGCTAGTGTAGGACGCAGACATGGTTTTGTATCGTTTATGACATCGGACTGATTGCTATTTAAGAAACAGATAATTCAGAATGTTTCTTCAGCCTCCCGAGATTTGTACAGATATTTTATTGGACTAACGTTTCGGCGAACATCGCCTTCTTCGGAGCCTGCAAGTCGAAACCTATCATCGAAACAATTCATTCAAGCACCATTTCTAATTACAGTAAGAAACTACGGGCTAGGATATCTTAGAACTAAGTCGAAAGCCACCAACCTTTTGACGGGTAGAACTTCTTCTTCTTCTCGGGAGCTTGTATGTTCCCTCAAGCCCTCTGACCCGTCACTCGGAGTTTTCAAAACCATCCCAAAAAACAACAACAACAAGTTATAGTGGATCACACCAGCCGATGACCACCAAGCCGTGACCAGAATCTTTTTTTCGTGAGGGTTCGGCTTTGAAAATTACCTCGGTGGTTCGTCGAAATCCAACCACTGTCCGGAACGTCTCCTGTTATCATACATGACCCATTTTTCATCACAGGTGACAATTCGGCCCAAAAACAGGTCGTTTCTGCTGCGCAAAAGCAATGCAGAAGGAACCTCGAGACGTGCCGATTCCTGCCGGTCACTCCGATTGTGGGGCACCCAATTGTCGAGTTTTTTCACCTTCCCAATGCGTTCCAGACCATCTGCAACAGTGGATTTGCCAACGCCTAGCTTTTCTGCAATCCCTCGAACTGTTTGGGATGGGTCAGCCTCCAAAATCCCCCTAAAATCCTCGTCAGATATTGCTTTAGGTCGACCGCTATGAGGTTCATCTTCAAGGCTGAAATCTCCAGAACGAAATTTGTTGAGCCATTGCCGCACAGTGCTTTCTCTAGCACTATTGGGCCCCACACCTGGTTAATTTGTTGAGCTGTTTCGATTGCGGATTGCCCCAATTTATAGTCGAAGAAAAAAATCGTCCGAAGTGCTCTTTTCACATGCTTGAAAAAATCTTAAAAAAGGGGGTATCGAGGTGAAACGGCAGTTATACCATGAAACGGCAGTTATACCATCAGATAGCGCAAAGAATTCTCTTGAGGATGTACTACTAGGACGCAAGGGAGAGTGAGTTTTTAGGACGCAAGGGAGAGTGAGTTTTTAGGACGCAAGGGAGAGTGAGTTTTTAATCAGCAATGAATGTTCAAAAAATAGTAACACAAAACGTGCAGAACTTTCCGGACAACCTAATAGTAACTCCGATATTTTGGTAAAAGGATGATCGTAAGCAATCTTCGTCTTTTTACTCAATAGACGAAAACCCGTGATTGTGTACTGTGGATAGTGAAATTCGATTACGGACCTACAGTCGCTAAACACTCCAGGAAAGGAAAAAAAAAACAAAAAAGGTCATGCAGAACACCCAACCTATGGACCCCCTTTCCCCGGGGGGTCCATAGGTTGGGTGTTCTGCAGACCTTTTTTTGTTGCCTTCTGGCCCCTGGCTGCCTTTCCGGACGAGTTATTCGGACTTGCTCGTTTTATGCCAGCAAAGTGTTATCCTGCTGCCTCTGGCTCATTATCCTTTCTTCGCTGCATTCAATGCTGATGCAGTCTAACTAAAAAAAAACGAAAAACACGACGTAAGAAGTGAAATCATGACAGAAATCGCGTTTGAGTTTCGGTGGGCGGGAAAACTAGGGAGGCGTCAGAACGGCCCCTCATGGGGGCTACAACGCTTTTATTACTTACTATGAAAACGTTAAAAAGGGATAATGTTAAAGATTGAGGACGAGACCATACATATAAGGAGGGAGACAGACAAATTGCTTTAACGCGGGGACTGTCTTCAAGACAGTATGAACAGCAGGGCACATCGTTGTTGGGGATTCCCCAACGGGAGGGGGGGGTCGTATTTGGGCTGAGAGCTTTTTTTGATAGTCGATTTTCTTGTTTGGGAAACGTTGTAAAGGGGGAAATCGTATTTGCGTGCTGTTGGGAGGGAGAGGTCGTATTCTCCTTCTTGCCTTTGGGAGAAGGTTGCAGACGTTCTCCCCTGATTTCTCCGATTTCTCGTGTTTCATGTATACTATATACCCCCTGTCATAAATACTATATACCCCCCCCCTCCTCCCGCTCGTACAGCAAAATTTCTGGGTAAATAGGGAAATAGCGGGAAATTAGTAGGGAGTTGAGGAAAATCCAACAAATGGCAGAAAGGGGGGGGGGTTCATACCAACCCTTTAAAAGGCGGAGGGGGTCGTACGGACTCTACCAAAATCGCCAGCCAATGATGTGCCCTGATGAGCAATTCAGATATCGCGATGACGCACGTCGTAGCGTGTCGTCACGATGTCTGAACGCTGTCCTCGCTAGCGAATGTGCGGACGAACATACATGATCTGGCTCAGTAAGGCACCGCGTGCCTTCACCACTATCTTATCACCGCATATTGCCACATCAGAATGGTTGCTTGAAGAGAAAAGAGGACAAAAAAAGAAACAAGATAGGAAAAGAACTTCAATAGAGCGCTAGTAACTTCGAATTGAGAGGTCGTAGGAAGGATCGTTCACGAACGGACAGCGTGCATGTTACCCAACTTATTAGCAAAGAAGAAAGTAACAAAAATGTTCGGAAACGCTCTGAACCTCGAATTTTCAAGTTCTTTTTAACCTGCTGGTTACGTCACCCTTGGCTCACAACAGTTTCAGCGCATCCTCCATCACTAAATGCCGCCCAACATTTGTAAGAAAATGATAGGAATTGCGTGGAACCGAAGGTTTTAGGCTAGAGGAAAAAAGGCTGCAGAAAACGACGATCGTTTGGGGCGATCACATTCCAGTTGACATGTAATGACAGGTGATGATACGCGTCTAACTAAGTGGATATCCTTCCAAATCTCCAGGCTAGGTTTTCATATTTGATGATCTACATAGAATCAAGACTGCTGTCTTTAGTGCCTATGCCTGTCGCCCAGGATCATTTAGGAAAATGCACTAGTTCAAAGTTTCGGACGAGTTGTCTTATATGGAAGACGACTCACATTACAGATTTCGACACGTTGGTATCAAAGTGACCGCGAGAAAAGGCATACACCCAATCTTAGGGAAATGCACAAGAGTGGGCTTTTAGACAAGTTATCGTGACCTAACTGTAAGTTGGCTTGTCTGGCAAATTTTGACAAGTCATGGCAATATAACCCCGCCAAAGCCGCCAAACGTCATACACCTGGTACATCCATGTCTTGCGAGCAGTTCCAAAAAGAGATCAGTGGAGGAACAAGCCACGCGTTTTGAGTATCCTCATAACATACAGTCCTCATCATTGCGGACCGGTGGGGCGTGTCAGCCAGTATGAGTGTGCACACTGTTGAAGCCGTTCTCAGCCTTTTTTTGAAACGCGTATGCGACAAAAAGTGGTAGAAAACGAGTAATACGAAGGATATAATACAGTAATGTCACTTGCCCGCTTCAACAACTGGTGCAGAACGACGGCACCGCGCCAAACGCAGCCGCACTGACACGCCCCACCGGTCCGCAATGATGAGGACTGTATTTCCAGAAGAACAAAGTAACACACTTTGTGTGTGTGCGGGCTTGCTACCAAACACAAGGAGATTCTGTTTGTCAGCTAGCAGACAATGTCTTGAATCCAAATCGATCACCTGTATCTTCTTTGCTCGTGCTTACCATCAAGCTGACGAGTTTACGTTTGCCAATATTCAGAATATGTCTAAGGTTTGGAACAACGCAACTGCGACCTGCATCTAGATGTGGTATTCAAGCGTCTCAAACCTCAGTCAAGATTAGGCTGCGTTTATACTTTGCGGCAGCGTAGCGTAGCGCTTCCAGCGTTTCACTAGCGTTTCGCTAGCGTTTGGCTAGAGAGTATAGAAGAGTAGGAGAGTACAGAATACTCTCCTACGCTAGAGAGTATAGAAGAGTAGGAGAGTACAAAATACTCTCCTACGCTAGAGAGTATAGAAGAGTAGGAGAGTACAAAATGCTCTCCTACGCTAGAGAGTATAGAAGAGTACGAGAGTACAAAGTATCTCCTACGCTAGAGCTCTCCTACTCTCATATACTCTCTAGCCCCGCCGCTGCAAACGCTAGCGAAACGCTCGTGAAACGCTGGGAGCGCTAGATCGATAGCTATGCTTCCCGTGCCCTCGCTACGCTAGCGTACGCTGGTGACGCTGGGAACGCTAGATCGATATCTATCCTTTCCCCGACACTGCCGCTGGCGTACGCTACGCTACGCTGCCGCAAAGTATAAACGCAGCCTTACGCCAGCGCACGCTAGCGTAGCGAGGGCACGGGAAGCATAGCTATCGATCTAGCGCTCCCAGCGTTTCACGAGCGTTTCGCTAGCGCTTGCAGCGGCGGGGCTAGAGAGTATAAAAGAGTAGGAGAGCTCTAGCGTAGGAGATACTTTGTACTCTCGCACTCTTCTACACC
>MU912949.1:24279-36009 GCA_036418165.1 Cooperia oncophora
ATTCTGTCCTCGAATCTGCGTCTTGTTCTCATTGTCTAATAGTGAACCGCTTTTGGTAATGTTGGAGTGAATTATGTAGCAAGTGTGCGCTCTCCGAGCTTCAAAACAGAGTCAAAGATGGTTCTCGATAATAACGAGATCACATCTGAGACTCTACTTCGAAAAGCCGGTCAATAACATAAAAAAAACTGGGGACGATAAGGAAAAGTTTGGACGAATTGCAAAAATCAGAAGAAAAAAATGTTTTCTAGGGAATTTCAAGCTAAATTCGTGCAAATTGTGATACAATTTTAGTAAAAATACTCACCTTTGACGGTTGAAGCCGAAAGTCGAAAATTCGCAGCTTTAACAAGCTGAATCTAGCAAAAATACTGCGAAAATGCGGCAGGAATCAGCTGATCGAGAGCGTCAGCATTATCGATCGGCGAGAGTGCAGGACGGAAGAGTGAGTAGAGGGCGCGGCGGGTGTGTTAGAGCGCAGAGTCAGTGTCAGAGACGGAGGGGCAATGATGATAATTTCCTGGAATTTCTCGGCTTTCCATCGTCACGCAATCAGCGGAACGCTCGCCGGCGTGGTCGTAGGGAACGCCCCACCGTCCGGTGAGCACTCCACTGTAAGACCCCCTTCAGTTTTAACACGTTGGTGACATTGCGCCCCAATGTTGGGACGCAGCACTTTTTTGATTTTCCGCAATCATTGTAAATTGGTAGCTGGAACCATGCTGTTGTCACTCTCGGTATTTTACCGAGGAGACAAACGAAGTGATTTCCTCAGAAAAAGGTAGTTTTTGGATATATAGAACTGAAGCTCCACATGCAGATAGCTAATGTGATAAGGTAACTTCTGACAGTAGATGTGGATCGAATCCAGTTTACGACTTCTGAGGCGAGAATATGCCTATTTGCGAGCTTCCCACGTTCTGAACGAGATTGAAGTATTTACAAGGGGTTGTGGTTTATCTTGGAAGTTTTCATTAACAGCAAAGCCTTAATTGCTTCTGCTCTGGGTCTAGTTTAGGTGCGTCCTAGCGTTTATGCTTGCGCTCGAGCGATCGCGAAGTCTGAACGAGTAGTATGTCTGATTTTCCTTTTCCCCCGTTCCATTTCTTTTTCTTTTTTTCAACTACGTTTCATTCCAGGTCTGTTCCTAACATTTTTGGATCGGAGCAGGACTGCTATATTCCTCGTATCAAAGTATGTTGAATAAGTTTCGCTTTGCACCGCCTATTTAATCTTCACATTCTCCTCTGAGGTCTCTAAGTAGTAGGTTCTAAAGGAAAAAACAGGGCTACAAGGTGTTCATTTTGGAGCAAAAACTTTGGAAATAGAATAGGCGCTGTATGCTGTGAAAGTGATCAATCTGCAAAATTGGCTCAGCGCTGTAATGGCGACCTTTTTTTCGTCTCAGGATACTTGTCAACCGCGGAGCCTCCTTTCCCTTTCCTTCTTTTCCTTGCTTCCCTCTCTATTCCCTCCTTAGTTGCCTTGTCCCTTCAACTGCTTGGCCAGTGAATACCAGGAAAATAATTCTGAACCTCCACAGCGGGAGCATGTCGGTCAGACAAAAGCCCCGTAACGCGGATTTTGCGGGATGAGAAAGCTTTGGACCACATATTGTTTTTCAAATGTCTAAATTTGTGTGTAGTGGTCGACATTTCATAACAAATTCGTCGCATACGATATAATCGATTCACTTTAGAATGCCTTCTCAGCTTTGTTCAAAGGTGCTGATTCTGAAATTCGTTCGTCAGCGTTCAAAGCATTTGTAACTTTCATTGTGGAAAATGACGATGACGATCATCTTGTCAGGGATCTATCCCCACTAATGAGCCAGGTTGTAGAGGTAAACTTTGTTTTCCATTTATATTTTCGAGTTTGATGTCTGAAAAGGGTCACGAGCTAATACTTGTTGTCAACATAATATTCTGAGGTATGTCGTTATACATGCACGCATGATGATGGAGACGACACGCCGTTGCAATGTCTTTCCGAATTGGAAGCAGCTGCTCCAAAAATGGTGAACCCACATCTTTCAAATTTCCTCGAAATGTGTATTGCGGTGAGTCATTCTCTCCTATCAAGGAGCTTCTTCGGTTTCTTATGTGTTATTTAATACGTGCTCGTTTTATAGTGTGTTCTCAATACTGAGAAAGATGACGCCTACCGTCATTCGGCAACTGAAGTTCTCGCGACAATTTGTGAATACTCTACGGCTGTCTTAAAAAAGCGCTATTCACAGAGCATATTCTTCATTTGTAAGTGAAGTCCTGTCACATTGTTGTACAAACAAGTAATAAAATGAATCCAAAGCGCATCACCAAGGCTGAGGTCGCACTGAACTTGTAGGTGGGGGTTACTTCCAACCGTCTCTCTCAGTTTGTTCACGTCTTCAGCAGGCACTGGTAATACGTACTAGAGGTGCCGGAGGTTAAAGGATGGTGTTTGACCGACTTAGCATAGCTTTACTCGTGATTGCCCGGTTGCCCTTCCTGATAAAACGACTGAGTTTTGGTAGTAGTTTCTTATTGAAAACCGTTTGTTCCTCTTGCTTCTCTTGGGGATAAACTTGAATTTTCTTAACGCAAGCTAAACAGCACTTGTAGAGACACTGAGATTTGAGGTTTACCGTTGCATAGCTTTCTTGGAAAAGATACTTCTTTCGTAAGGCGATAACCTAATTATCGGTATGCGACCCTTTGCATGCAAGAAAAAAACTGGTCGAGCAACTACAGCATTCGCGCCTAGAAAGATCTGCATACTATTTGAAGGAAGGCTTCGCGTTCTTTCGATGTTCGGAAGCCTTCTTCTGTCATTATAGTCCTGCACGTAAGCATGAAGAATGTATTGCAGGGGGGGGGGGGGCAAAAAAGACTTTTCTTCCTCGACTTTCGAGGCGCTATAAGTTACACTTTATTAAATTCTTATCGGACATTTCTACCACCATATTAAGAGCATATTAAATACTATCATGATACTCCGCCACAGCCTTCTGGAGGAGCGCCATCGAGAGATTCTGCCACGCGACCGTCAGTGGGTGCGTGAGTTCAGCGAGATCGTTGATTTCTCCGCCACTGTAGACCACCCTATTGAACTCCGCCCGAACCAGGTAATTGAGGGGGTTTAGGTCAGGTTACCTGCTTAGATATTCCACCTTCTTCAGGTACTCAACGCCCTTCCATTCCAAGTAGGCGAGAGTTTTCCAACGCCCTTCATTTCCATGTGGTGTCACCCAATCCTGTAGCAGTAGTTTCCAAGAAGGTACGGGCGACGACATGTGGAGAGGATATTCTTCTCGAGTTGCTCGATGTAACCGCCAGCGCTCACCTTTAGTCCGGGGCCCACGAAGAAAATATCTCTCCATTCCAGGTACGTCCGGTCCCCACCATCAACTGGCGCCTTGGCGACTGAGGTGAAGATGATGTCCTAGACCGTGGCGACGTTGTCGGAGCTGCTCGATGTTGGAGGTCATCCAGATCGAGAGTACTGGTCTCCAGGTAGCTATCCATGGGTGACTCCATACTAGAAGTTTCGCAGCTGTTTGGAGGTGACATGAATTCCAAGGTCTTCTCCAGTCAGGCTGCGACTGGAGATGACTTCATATTTTGGTGTACATGAAGGTGATGGGCGAGAGCCAGCTCCTGCTTATAGAGGAACATCTTGGGTATCTTCCGCCCTGGTACTCGTATCCACGTCCTCTGTCTGGGCTGCGAAAACTTTGCTGATATGTGACTCGGTCGAAATGTCTTTTTTTTGCCCTCCCCCCCCACTGTACATTCGCAGTTCGGAGATACGTGAGGAAAGCGCGACCCGCTCGTGCAAGTCCACGGTCCCGCCCATGGCCAGGCAACGTCCAATTTTCTATTCTAAAGGTATCCTGGCGCGGGGTGGCGTGATTGTTCCGCTAGCAGTACTCTCCATTACGATTGCTAAGAGTGTGGTGATAAGAGGAAAGGCTCAAACAAATATGTGAGAATTCGTCCGACAAAGCCCCTTATTTGTTTAATGCGCGTATGAACGCGATACCGCATGAGGTTCTATATGAGGTATTTCGGGCCGTTTTTTCTGTGTTATAAGCCATTTTCACATCAGCATTTGGTCGCTCATCCCCGTGACGTGGTGGAAGATGTTGGTAGGATGCCTAAACCAACCAGTAAAAAACAACTGCGTCATTTCACTTTCAGTGAAGGCTGTGCTTCTTCTTATGACTCACCTCACCATGGATTTGAACGAGTGGCTGGAAGTGGATGAGCTCGATGCTGAAGACGATGAAGAGTGAGTGCGCTTGTGACACATTTCTTCTTCCATAAGTGCTGTTTTAGGTCTGTTGCTGTTGGTGAATCAGCGTTAGACAGAATAGCCTGTGCACTAAACGGCAAGTACATCCTTTCGTCTTTCGTCGCTTTAACAGGCAAGCTGCGTCATTCAGGTAAGATTCTATTGTGAACATATTATATATATATATATATATATATATATATATATATATATATATATATATATATATATATATATATATATATATATATATATATATATATATATATATATATATATATATATATATATATATATATATATATATATCCAGAATAAATATTGGAATCTTTTTGAAGAGTGTTATGTTGTGGTGTGGCGTGTGGTGAGACTTTCTACCTTCTGTTTATGTGTTCTCCGGATTGTTGGTTGTTGGAGCAGTCTGCCAGCGTGCGAAGGGTGTTACCACAAATTCAAGTGTGTGTTCTTATGGATTCAAGACTTATTTCTGGGTTGTCGGGGTGTGTCGTATTGTTTTGTTGGGGTTAGCTTATTCCGTTCTTGAATGACAAGGTGCGATTGTGCTTTTTATATTACCAGTCGCCTCGCCGGCTGACGCCGGCGCGCCTCCTTCTGATACGGCCCGGCTGCGCCGGGCGGGCGCGGCTTCGCCGCGCGTACCTTCTTTCACATATTTCTAGACTCAACTGATATCAGGCTTTTGTTCTGTACTCATGGTTAAAGCTTCTCGACACATCATCCCTGCTATTTTGACTATTACTGAGTATGGAGTGGTACTAAAGTGCGTCGATTATGGGCACAGGCGAGAGAATAGCTGGGGAAGGAATGTGTGGCGAAGCCGTGCCCGTCCGGCCAACTTGGGCCGTATCACAGGAGGAGGAGCGCTGGCATCAGCCGCCGAGCCGACTGGAATCTAATACCTATGACGACCGGGTTAAGAGTATGGCAGAATACGCGCTAAAACTCAGTAAGAATAAGTACGTCGTGCGCTCCGCCCACTGGGAGCGGGTTACAACACACCACAACTCAACTCTTGCCATATATCCAACAGTTGAGGTCCTGCACATCTCTGCTTACATGTTGACGGTGTCTGGACCGCTCTGAAACCGTTTTGCAGATTTTTTTTGTCTGGCTCCGCCCACCTCGGGCTGGCCCCGTCCACAACATTTATGCCCCACATTTCTCAATGGGCGACCCTGTGCTGACCTTAATCCACTTTTTTTCCGGTGTCTGGAGTGCTCCGAAACTATTTTACAGAATTTTTTCTAGCTCCGCCCATCTCGGGCTCCACAACGTTTATGCCCCACATTTTTCAATGGGCGACCCTCTGCTGACCTTAATCCACTTTTTTCCGGTGTCTGGAGTGTTCTGGAACTATTTTGCAGATCTTTTGTGACTCCGCCCACCTCGGAGCAGGCCCCGCCCACAATGTTTGTGCCCCACAATCCTCAATCGGCCCAGCCCTCGCTGACCTTGATCCTCTTTTTTCCGGTTTCTGGAGTGTTCTGGAACTGAGCTACAAACTTTTAAAATGAGTGTCTGCGATTAAGGGCAAGCTCCGCCCACTGTGGGCGGGTCTCAACACACGCGACTTCTAAACACTCTTGGGTTACTGAGATTTGTGAGAACTGCCGCCCACCTTGAGTACGCCCCGCCCATTTTGGATGTGTCTCCCACAGTTAGTCTGGCAACTCCTTGCTAACCTCATTCCACTTTTTCCCCATCTTTGAGCTGCTCCGGAAGCGAATTATGAACATTTTTGTGCGGAACCCCCAAAGCCAGGTTCCGCACAGAAATGCTCATAATTCGCTTTGGTTAGTGCCCCGCCCACTGTGGGCGGGGCTTCGCATAGGTCAAGTGTGCTTTTTATTTCTTGTCCCATGCCCTACCCATCCCCACCTTGACCCGACCTCTCCAAGTCGTCTTCAGGTCGAACCGAATTTCCGGACAGACAAACAAACTTACAAACAACAAACAAACAAACAGACGAAGCGAATTATATACCATTTTCACTTTAAATCGGACACTTTTCAAACCAAATCGGACACTTTTCAAACCAAATCGGACACTTTTCAAATCAAATCGGACACACCCCTTACAATTAGGTGGTTGATAACTAGACCACACTAGGTACTGTTGCAAGCTCCGCCCCATTATCCCGCCCACTTCTCAAGCCCGCACAGGGTTTTCCGAGATGCTTCATGAAACTACTCCTCAAGTCTTTTTTTTGTTTTTTGCCCTTTGCACACACAGCACGCGCAGCTGTCTACAACTGCTATGTTTAAAGGACCGTTTTTCGCAGGCCGCACTGGTGTCTCGCCGCGCAGCTGTCTCTTCGCTGACCATTCGACGCAACTCCCCATTTTTGGGCCCACGAGCAGTCTTTTGGGCTGGAGTCGCCGAGTGGAGTTCGCAGTCGTCCGTTTCTACGTCTCATTCGTCCGTCTGCTCATTATCGTCGTCTCTCCTCCCCCTTTCCCCTCACCCACGAGCCTCGGGCTCGTCCTTGCCTGACTTGGCCCGTCGTCCCACGATTGCGCAGTTGCCACCCTGGGGCAACTATGTCTAGCGCACCCCCCGCCGTCCTTCGTCTGAGGAATATCGCAAGTGGATTGGAGAAGATCAGGACCGCAGGTAGCTGGAGAGCCTCCATGGCCCAGTCTTAACGCAGGGAGCCGGCACGTAGGTCTTTTAGCCTTGTTAGGTGTTTCTTGATGTTTGATTAATGATACGATACCTTCCGGCATGTTTCCTTTTCCTTTTTTTCTTCACGTGTTTCAGCACGTTTTTTATTTACGATTGATGCATTGCTCATTCATTGTTATTTGATGTGTAGTTTCTTCTGCGGCAATATTGGCTGACAGCCACTTTACAGCTAAGTGCGATTTGCCCGCGTTATGGCATGTCCCGCAATTGATTCATAATGAAGTAGACATGTTTATTAAGGTGGCATGCTTCAAAATATGGGACTAGCGGGACCGCAGAAGCCCAAATCTCGGGGACCACAAACGGGCGCAAAAGGCATTCAGGTTAAGGGGATGAGGACCGCACGCGTTGCCGCGTGGCATGGATCAATACTAGGCGAGACCCCCCTTGGACGCCATGGGACCCAACACGGCGCGCACCTCCCTACAGGAACCACCGCAGGCGGGGAGCCGCGTCGCGACACCGCCCACTTAACAGTGAAGTCACGTAACTTCTGAATTTTTATGACTTTTTCGACGTAGTTCTTTTCACATCCAATCTTCACAAAACGAATAACCATGCACAGCACAGCAGGCCCCGCCCCTCTGACCCGCCCACTTGTGTTTATCGCGGAATTTTGCTTTTTCTTCCGGATTTTCGCTTTTTTAGGCTTTAGCGATTGGCTCCGCCCACCAATGGAAGCTCCGCCCACTTTGGGGAAGCCCCGCCCACTTTTCGAAAATGATGCAAATCGGCGGGCTAGTGTCCCTACTGGCGGATTACGGCCTCTCCCGTCAGCACAGAACAAAGTTTCCATTTTTTCCCGGTGTTTTTCCTTTTTTATTCTATGTGCCGGGAGAGGCCGTAATGCGCCAGAACGGACACTAGCCCGCCGATTTGCATCATTTTTGAAAAGTGGGCGGGGCTTCCCCAAAGTGGGCGGAGCTTCCATTGGTGGGCGGAGCCAATCGCTAAAGCCTAAAAAAGCGAAAATCCGGAAGAAAAAGCCAAAATTCCGCGATAAACACAAGTGGGCGGGGTCAGGGGGCGGGGCCTGTTGTGCTGTGCATGGTTTGTGAAGATGGATGTGAAAAGAACTATGTCGGAAAATGTTATAAGAATTCAGCTACGTAACTTCATTGTTAAGTGGGCGGAGTCAGATCTGTATATATATGGTATCAACCTTTTCCAGTTGAAGTGTGTGTGCAAAGGGCAAAAACGAAAAAAGCCGAGGGAGCAGATTTCATGAAGCATCTCGGAAAACCCTGTCTGCTGAGAAATGGGCGGGGATAATGGGGCGGAGCTTGCAACAGTACCTAGTGTGGTCTAGTTATCAACCACCTTAAGGGGTGTGTCCGATTTGATTTGAAAAGTGTCCGATTTGGTTTGAAAAGTGTCCGATTTGGTTTGAAAAGTGTCCGATTTGATTTGAAAAGTGTCCGATTTGGTTTGAAAAGTGTCCGATTTGGTTTGAAAAGTGTCCGATTTGGTTTGAAAAGTGTCCGATTTTTGAAATTCGATTTGAAAAGTGTCCGATTTAAAGTGAAAATGGTATATATAGGGTGATTATAAGTAATGACATCCCAGCATCATTCGTGGTAGAGAAGAAAATGTGAACAAAGGTTCGAACATCGAACGAGCCTCTCACTATATCTTTCTTGGAAATTTCTTTCCTACAAAAAAGCCAGATGCCTCTTCTACATTTCAGTTCTTTTGGGATGTTTCTGATTGTTGTTTTCAGCATCCCCGCGTTCGCTACGCTGCATGCAATGCTATCGGGCAAATGTCTTCAGACTTCGCTCCAACACTGCAGAAGAAGTGTCACGAATGGGTAAGCGTTTTGGTTTTCTCAGCAATTCAAAGGTTCCCGTTATATTACTTGACGGTTCGGGCTGGCGCACACTACTGTGCGCCTAACGTGATACAGCGATGCGGAGCGATTTTCTTTAGTAAATCATTATTGATTCCAATTTCTATTCATCTATAATCGTGAAAATTCAAAGTGAAGAATAAGAGAGTAGGAGCTAGCAGAAACCGCAGCAGAACGGATCTGGGCCAGTGTTCATTGTCCATACATCAAGCAGAGGCTATTACAGAACTTACTCCCAACAGCTTATCCTTCCACTGTACCATTTACCTCGATGATCTCTAGCAGTTCTACAATTCAAAGCAGTATTAATTTCCTAGAAATCAGCTTATTGTCCAGAAGCAACACAGCAGAAAGTGTAACTATCATATATCATATTTATTTATTTATTTATTTATTTATTTATT
Source organism: Cooperia oncophora (assembly GCA_036418165.1). Lineage (NCBI taxonomy): Eukaryota > Metazoa > Nematoda > Chromadorea > Rhabditida > Trichostrongylidae > Cooperia > Cooperia oncophora. The sequence continues at coordinate 33,514 of MU912949.1, forward strand.
TATTTATTTATTTATCATGCACGCATAGGTGCGCTAAGCAGTGCAAGCGATAGGCTTAGAGTCATAGAACAACCAAAAATACGATTACCATAAAAAAAACAAAATTCGGTAACACAAAGCAACCGAGGAAAGACTTCACTAAACTACTGGATTCAGGAATCCTGAATGCTTAGCAAGGTCATCAGATCGACCTTCTTTAGTCTCTTTCTGAACGTGTAGGTGTTAGGCGCCTCCAGCAGGTCTGATGGAAGTAATTGGAGATACCTCGCTCCACGGAAAAACAGTGAGTTGAAAACTCTGGTTCGGTGGCCCTTGCACAGTTTAGGACATTGTAAGGACAACGAGGAGGTGCGACCATTTGTCGGTCTGAACACCCAGTATTTACTGGGTTTCAACCTAAGCTCTCCTTTCAGTATCTTGAAACAAAACATAATATCATTGAACACCCTTCTATGCATCAGTGATTTGAGGTTGAAAATGTGTAGGCGCTCCTGATAGCTAGGCATACTATGCGGATACTCAGGATCGGGAAAACAACGATACATCAAAACTCTCGTGAAAGTTTGCTGCACCTTTTCGATTTTCGCCTGGAGCTTCTTAGTATGAGGGCTCCATATTTGCGAACCGTATTCGAGAATGGGGATGACGTATGCTTTATAAAGCTTCAGTAGAATTGAAGAGTCGTTTTCTCGGATATTTCTCAGGATAGCAAAGAGGGTCACGAGAGCTTTGCGAACAATAGTATCTATGTGATGCGAGAAATCCAAAGTGGAATTCACGAGCATCCCAAGATCGCGAACTTCTCTCGAAACACTTATGGAGATGCCGTCGACGGTGTACGGTACAACCACCACTGCCTCGCAATGATAGGGCAAGGCTCATCTCAGCCTTCAACCATCGCGTTCACAGTTACAAGATGGTTGGCTACGTATTTCTGCAAGCAGGGTCATCATGGAGATCCCATCCTGTCGGGATTTATAGCTGTGGATGGATTTATAAGATAAGGAATCGAGTGGGTCGAGAACCCTTGGTGACCCACATCACTGAGTAGGTGCAAAGGTAGGGTTCGAAATAATTTTTAATCATGTGCTATAAACTAAAAGTATTATGAGGTGATAGCCCGCGCATGAAATTCGGTACAGACCAATATGATGTGATCCCAGTTCAAATTATACTGTAACTGCCCCTTTTTCGGCAGCTATTTTGATCATTTAAGGTTGTTCCTGCCTTGATGAATACGTTGCTCGATAATACATGTGATCGTGTATCAGCACATGCAGCAGCTGCTCTAATCAACTTTTGTGAAGATTGTCCAAAGCAGGTAGTTAAGCAGCTTCTGTCTACGCGCCATCTTCTGGAAGGTGTCCGATAATATGCAGTTTCTAACAGGCGTATATAGTTATTATATTTTCTACTTTCTTTGAACAATTTTTGAATTGTCGAAATGTTGTATCTTAGATAATTTCTGCGTATCTCCCTGCAATTATGAATGGATTGGAGCAAGCACTGGGAAATGCTTTTTCGCACATGCAATCTACGGGTAAAAAACTTCGCTGTGAACAGGTAAATGTTTCCTCTCTGGTTCTTTGGTTGCCGCTTACATCTCGTCGAAGTGTTGAAGTTTTACAACTGCTTCCTCGCATACTCGATGGTTTTTTTGATTTTTTTTTGCAGCTCCTGACTGCCATAGCATCAGTAGCCGATGCTGCGCAAGACTTATTCATTGACTTTTATGATCGAATTGTCCCGAATTTGAAGTACATTTTGGTCAATTCAACTTCCGACGAACATAAGGTAACTATATTTTATCCAACCTTCCATTCTTAGAGCAATGGTTTGGATTTTCAAAGGTTCTCCGCGGGAAGACTCTAGAATCATTATCTTTGATTGGCGTTGCTGTTGGAAAAGAAAAGTTCCGCGAAGACGCAATCGCTATTATGAATCTTCTTCAAGAATCGATGCCAACATTGACTTCCGATGATCCGCAATGTTCGTACATGATTTGTAGTTGGACCCGTATTTGCAAGGTATTTGATATTCCTATATACGGTCCTGCTCTTGAACTTTGATCGTAACTCAGTGGTACTCTGTACGCTCATATCCGAAGACAGTCCTTAGCACATGCGAGTTATACGGCTCCTCAGCCTAGACATTTGCCACTTTCACCGCCTATAAGTGCGTCGGTATGAAGCTGGAGAGATTGGGGAGCTGGCTTTTCTTTCACAACTCCTCTCGCACACAGCGGCATATGCAGGCAACAAACAGCACACCGCATGACCGAACAAAAGCCTGCCTTGTTTAGTTGAACGCGCTACCATTTACCTTTTTGTGGGCGCCGTTGTTCTCCCTTTAACTGCTTACTTCGGCTGTGCTGTCATGTTCGCTTGATGACCTTGATGCAGTAGCGGAAAAAAAATTGGAGCAAGCCCAACCGCGCGTTTTCTCTTAATAGTTTTACACATCATGTTTTAAATTGCATAAGAGAAAGCTTTGTTC
>MU912950.1:0-34116 GCA_036418165.1 Cooperia oncophora
AAGCACAACCACAGCCACATTCAATTGAAGTAGGTGGCCACGCCCTACCCCATCTTAAAGAGTTCGGGTGTAGAATGCAGAAACAAATGGGCTGATTTCCACTCGCATTTTTAACAATGATCTGTCGCAAATAGTTATTCAATGAATTTTTAGTTTTTCTATGTTTTTTCAAAGTAGTTCAGTTCTTCTTTTATATCCTCTAACCGGCAAGCTCGTGTCTGGTTTAATAAAGGCTCAGTTGGCTTGTCAGACGTCAACTGCTAGTCAATGTTTTCTTCCATCATTCCCCCTGTCAGGCTCATGTTTTTTTTCGTGGACGAAAGGCAGACATACCGACACACTTTAAAACCTGCAGGCAGTTAAACCAACCCACCAATTCGGTGTTTCTCATATTGCAGATTCTGAGCTGTATGTGGTAAGATTATGCACTTGTGTTTACGAAGCTTTTAGTGCTGTGTCTACATTCCCTGGTTTATGGCGTGATCGCCACGTGTTCCAGAATTATGGCCAGTACCACGTCACCGCCGTCAATCACATTTCGTGCATTGTATTGCTCACTTCACAAGAAAACTTTCCATTGAACAAATAGACCAATCTCAATATTGATATGATAACTAGTTTTATAATTTTTTTAATTTGAATACCAATCTTGTGTTTACTTGATTTGTTGGGAAACTGGAATCAAATCGTTGTTTATTTCACATGCTGGTAACTTTTGGGATAACCAGCTATAGCTGATTCTCCCCAGTGTGCTGTAACTCAAATCAATACTACTTCTTGCTACCCTACCGCTTTTAGAAGTCGTGAAAGTGATCTGGGAAAATTAGGATTAGACGCGTATCGATCCGACGTAATCGACTTTCGTCTAGTGCTTCAAAAAACGTCGATTATATGTATGCTTTCTTTTCAGCGTAGTCTCCGAAATTCCGAAAGGTTAGTGTTAGCGTTTCAATTCCGGCGAGCTGTATAGCACTTGGTACTACTTGAAATTCTTTCCCTTTTCGGACATTTTGTACACCGTTCGTTTTGTATATATTTCATTCGTTTTGTTTGTTATTTGGGATGGGAGACCGCTGGCAGTGGAGTAAAACCACAAAACAATCGAAATATTTCTTCCTTCTCTTTCACTCCACTCATCTCTGATGTAGGTGGAGCTGTTTGTAGTTCCTCTTTGTTTGCAACTTGTTCGAGATAATCTGCAAATACATTCTTTTCTTTTCACAGAGTTAGCAGTATACCGCACTAAATTTCTGTACTCACTTCTCGACCAGTTGTCGCGTTCACCATCCATAGGTTGCTACTGATGAAAAACGTTGAAAATTGCATAAAACCCAGGAGGCTATTCAGAAAATTACAAATTAAGGGACTCTTCGAGTACGGTGTTTTACAGTCGCTGTTTGCGATGCTTCGGTTACCCAGATATTAGCTCTGCTATGCTTTTAAAAGACAATGCTTCAAATAATGCTGTGAAAACCAAGCAGAACCAGTTTTGTTCTAAAACTGCGTTTCCGGATGCTGGTAAATCATGTTCCGTCGTTTTGAAACTACTCCAATCGCTTTAATAACGGAATCTCGATTACCCTCGATATGCGACGGCAATATTTCATTCTGTTCGTTCAAAATGCGCTTTGTGTTTCGAATATTTTAATCTCGTAATCCGCCAACATGGTATTCATGTGGGTTCCGCCGAATTCCCGTGGAATGGTCGCTAGTTATTTGGACTTTTGGCTCAGCGATCTGCTCTCTTTTTCCTTCTCATAGTTTCCTTCACTGCAAAGAGAGTTCAGGAAGTAAATGTTGGGCGGTGTTCGTCCTGGAGGGCAGGGCCAGGGGAGGAAGGTGCATTTTGTATTTTTACTAGTTCTTGTAAAGGCGAGTCTCACTTTGGTAAAACCTGTCGACTTCCTCCAAATGTAAGCCAAGCCTATTCTATTGCAAAGCTTTACGGGAATCTGCAGATCTCTGCAGGAGGCATCTGCAGCGATCGAAATGAGTCAGCAAAATGTTCTTACCAAGGTGGACTGCGCCAGATTTTGCGATGTCGTTTCGCCACGCAAGCACCGCATTTGTCATCTTGATTGTTTAGAACAATTGTCTGAGAAATCACGAGAAAGTGCTCATTCTTGGATCCATCCCATCCGAGAGGGCGTACACTCCGGGAAGTACGCGCAAAAACCCCTTTTCGGCCATTCCTACAGTCCTGTGCGTGTGTTTTTCTGTTCTTTCTGCGATTTTTTTTTATTTTACGAGTATTCTTTATACAAATAACTTACTAGGAAAAGGAGAGTGTAAGAATCCTGAAAGACGGCGATTGTGTGTTCTTGCGCGAAATAGCTTCCGCTTGCTCGCTCTCTCGCCAAGATTACAATCCCAATTTGGTCTTTCCATCAGTTTCCATAAATCAGTGGTTTTCGTTGCACCCAAGGTTCCACTTGGAAGTTTCCATGACTGATCAGTGTTTCCACACCTTGAACTGACCATTAGAGCATGCCTGCAACAAGATACCATTTGTACACTCCCAGAATCAATTTCTGTTCATATTCTTTTTCTTTCTAGTCCAATTTTCCTACAATTCTACAGCTATCTTCAATTTCCGCGCTCTTATTTCCTTTTCCTCTGATGCAGTTCCTTGCGATTTTAACTTTGTAAGATGCCCTGGAAAGGATCGACCGGCCTGAAGGCGGGGTAAAGAAATATTTGGTCTGGAGAGAGTTTCTTGATTGTTGTTTAGTCCGTTGGGGTCTTACGTTTAGTCTTCCAGTTACAGGCGTAATATACCCTGCCTCCTTTTTAACACGTTCCGGAGCGCGTGACACACATGTTGTGTCATGCATTTGCCCCTATGTGGCGTTTCGTTTGATTATTCTGACTTCTCCATGTTCTATGGTTGCGGAAACACGTTTTCAGTAACATATCCTTCCTCATAAGCGATTGAAAAGAGGGAGGGAATTACTGATCAATTATTGATGAAAAATGATGAAATGATCGGGACATGCGCGCAGTACGGCGGTCCGCGATGTGTTAAAGACAGTTCCCGCGATCAACTGGTCCGATCAAGTGGTACATTTGGCATCGTTGTCCGCATTCGCAGAGAATATACCACTTTCGTCACTTGAAACGGCGAGATAAAGAAGCTAGAGACGCGTGATTATTGCAACCATTGCAACCACGATTACTTTCACTCTGCAAGACAACGGCTTACAAGCGGAATCGTGTACACATAGCGTTGCCTGGAGCGTCGTAGGGTGATTTCCTGTGCTCTTGCCGGAATTGGCTGCACGTCGAATCCTGCTGATTGGGCTTGCCGACGTTTGACAAACTCGTCCAAGGCACCACTGCTAAGGGGTTCTCTGTTCGGAGTGTTGGAAAGGATCTGCTTCTTTTCTCTACTGGGGAGTTTACCCATAAACTTGGTCGCGGGAATTGTCTTTCAACGAGCATTGGTGGGTCGTATCTGTAGAGGACGATATAGGAGATCGCACTGAGGAGAGACTTTCGCTCGTCGGCATGCTTGACCGTGTCACCTGCCATTTCTAAAAACTCCCCATTTCCGAGGTATAAGACGCATTTATCAGTCGCCGAAACCTGGCAGTCTTTTTCCGAAATTAAAAAAGTTAAGTCATCTACTTAAAAAAACTACTAATGTTCATCAATTTAGCCAAAGCTCGACACGAAATCCTCGCTAGCGTTAGGACTGCATGAGATGTTCCATGAGATGTTCAAAGTGCTGCATTGGGTGACCGCGTCGCCCCAGTGCACTTGAAAAATCTTTGGTCAATTCAGCTTCAGTTTTGCTTCTTTTGCAGTCTGCACCTTCCGGACTGACTTTCAAACATTTCATGCATAATATTGTTATCCGATTCTTTTAATTAACGATACGAAACTTATGAATACTGATGAGTACTTATGAATATCTGATAATCTAAGTATAAAACTAGCTTCGCCAATAGTCATTCGAGGGTAGGTGTTTAGGAGGCCGTCGCTAACTTGAATGCATGGAACTGAAAACCCAGTTTTTTGCGGTGGGTTCAAACGCACGTCCGCGTTTCAAAATGGTGATTGTGCGGTCAAGCCACTAATAACAGATGGTAAAATTACACAGAATTGAAGAAAAAATGCACTGAAAACCCGCCCGAAAATGCCCCATATAAAGCCCTATGATGAACCGCGCGTGGTGGACGTGGAATGGACGAGTTCTGACTTGGAGTGTCAGCTTTTTCTCCTTGTCACCTCACTTTCACCATTCGAAAGGGAGATAGTGCCAAAGAAAAAACGCACCACCAAGTAGCCGTTAAAAATGAGTGTGGGGGGGGGCCATGGCCAGTGGGCGGAACCGTTGTTTCGTCGCGAGCAGGCGGCGGTTTCCTCACGTATTTTTGAGGTGCGAAAATAGTATATGCTTCATACTTGCAGGCGGGACTACCACTTTCAAAGAGGGCGTCTGAACATCTAATGAACGTGGATCGAGCCTTTAACTCTAAGATGCGCCTTATACACGGATACAGCTAATACTCCGAGGCGGAAGTGGTGTGGTGGCAAGTGGCGCGCTTACCACTCGCGCGGTCCGGGGTTCAGGTCCCCGATCGGCACCCTCCCAAGCCAAACAAGCCTTCTACCCTCCGAAAACGGTAAATGGTACCAGGTTCGTCTGCGGAGGATGGAAACACTGACTTGCACATCGGCTGGCCACCGCAAGTCATTGTATAGGCCACATCGCATTCAATAAGCCACTACGATTCTGAATGGAAAAGGAATGCGTGCCGCATCCCAAAGGGGTTGATCGACGGCGAAGACTTTATTCTTTCATCCTTTACGGCTCATACCCAAGAAGTAAGGGTATATTTCTGATCTCATTGCTTGTGGCATTTTTTCGCAGCCATGCTACCTTTCACAAATCTGGAGGTTACATATATAGTTAGTTCACTGTGGATCGGTTGGGCGTGTTAGGCGAAATGACTTTGGCGCTTTTTCGCTTCCGTGCCAAACCCGTTCTCCACCAATTGTTATATAGCAGCAAATTGATATGACTGCTATCGTTTGTACGTTTTGTGCACTTCTGTCGCGTGCGCTTCTTCAACAAGAGGCAGAGAAATGGCTTCGAAGCGTGCACAGCACACTGCCTGAAACGCGGCAACCGTCGCAGCGAACTAGAGTTTAATGCTGGTATGATAGGAATTCGATACGGCTTATATTAACTGTTGAATGAATTCGAAAGAACTAAATTCGATGATAGATTGATAGAATAATGGATGTTCATATCGTGCCGACTGCGAAACTGTACTTACACTGTGATCGTTATTCGTCCGATCGTTCGTGGCTCTTTGTTGGGGCCGTTTTCTAATGGTCGTTTACAGGGAAGCGATGACGAAGGCGGAGATGCTAGGATAAGACGCTGGTCTTTCCGCGCCATTCAACGGGCCCTCATAGCGAGACGTTCGTGGTGGTTTCATGAAATTATTCACAAATATGAAGTTGTTATTTGCTGCTGCTGTATCACTGATTCTATTGCTCATGTATGTGGGCTCCTCGTCAAGCTCATATGTTGAATCCGAAATGGGACCAACACAAAAATAAAACGGATGCTTTCGGGTGAGCCGTTTAAAGTTTTTCTTATTTCTTTGTATCTTCTGTTTTATGGAACTTTGTTGTTTTCCAACCCTTGTGGACATTTGTCGGGTACTTGTTTGGGTCTTGCTTTCACGAAGCGCCGCTGATTAAATCAGAAGCCAAGATCAGATCCGCGATGTTGCCAGACGACTGTTCCTCTTTCTAGTGTACATCAATGATCAGGGGCGCAGTTCTGCGACGGGGGGGGGGGCTTTTGCACATTTGCTGCATTGTTTGTTCGAGGTTCACAAATCCCATTCTGGAGTGGAACCTGCTGACTCTTGTGAAGTTGGAGCAAACTTCGTCGAATTGCCATGCTGAAAATTGTCAACTCTTGAAAATCGCGAAATGTTCTTTAGATGGGTCGACACGTCGGTGGGAAGTAGCAAAGGCGCAACGTCTGTGGGAAGTAGCAAAGGCGCAATGCTCTTCCCCCTGTGGCGAAGTGCATCAATCAAAGTGATGAAAACCGGGGTGCTTGCTACTAGTAAAGTCGGAGGAGTTATGACGAAGAAATAGTTTGCTGCCATACCTTCACAAGATCTAGTGGGTTTGCGCAGTTATGTTTATCCTATGCGGCTCTCAGATGCGCCTTTCTTAACGTATTCTCCTTTATTCTGCCCCACCCCCTACTTATCCAGCGCGTTCGTGCGGCCGTCGATCTTTCGAATCGACCTTTCGTTGATTGTGTTGAGTTGGTATAACTAATGGCCATTTCACTATTACAGTTTTCTTTGATATATGGAACATTTGGTTCAATTTGGTTGTTTGTATGTTCGTTGTTATGTTTTAACCTTTCTTCAGGTTCATATTGTCGCCGTGTCCATGAATAAATAAATAAATGAATAAATGAATATTAAAATTCCATTGTCTCCGTGGACAGGCGAAATCATAATTTCATTGATCTCCGATGTTATATTCATGATTTATTTCTTTTGAGGCAAGCAATAAGATCTTTAAAATTATTGATGCGAACACTTCGAGTATTGAACAACATGGAGCGGCAATTGTTGGTAATGAGGCCGAAGAGAAACGTCGCTCTTTAGTGAGTTTTCTTCCCATCCTCTCGAATCTTGATAATAGCAATTTTACCGACAATGTGCAATTACGGGGACATGAACAGCTTTTTTCTACCAGTTGAGAGCCAAGTCGTGATATTTCTTTTGAGATGCAATGCGGTATGGTATCCGCAACTATTTCAACATTTTGTAGGCGCTGACTCGGTTACAATATTTGCGTCGCTATCGCAGCCCAACCATGTTCAGGCTCTTTGCGCGTAAGAGTCAGTTTTAATACTTTGTGGTGGGGCGTTGGCGTAGCCACAGTCGTTTACGTCGTCACCGCGGATTCTCAGCGTTCCCCGTCAACTAAACAGTATAGGTATCTGTCTACGTGTTTTTGAGCGTTCGTCAAGGCATCGTTTGCGACCCGTTATTGAGCGTTTCAGCGCTTTAGGCGTTTTGTGCGACTGAGAAAGTATGGCTATCAATTATCGCTGTAAACGCTGTGACGGACGCTCAAAACGCTGGATCTACACTATGTTTTCCTAGTCGCTAAAAATGATGAAGCGAATTATATGCATTCTACAATCGCTGGAATGGGCGTTCCCACCAAGCATACTAGCAGGAAAATTTAAAGATATTGCTTTTGAATTATACAAAAATTTTCAACATCCTCCTTTTCATATATTGAGATCGTTTTGATCGTTTCTCTTTTCATCGTAGACGAAGGCTGCTGAAGAATGTGCACTATTTCAGGCGATCTTCTTTATTTTATTTGTTCTTGTGCTTGCTATTTTGATCGTTCATCTTCTGATCATATCGAAAATACAGTTTATTCCTGAAAGTCTCGCAATTGTTATTCTTGGTGGGTGCAGATTTCCGTACTGTTGCAGTTTCTCACCCCTGAAATGGTGTTTTACCTGGCGAAAAGTGAAGGCTTTGCGTAGAAGTTTTCTATTTAGGAGCAGTCGTAGGGTCAATACTTTCTTATTCAAATCATGATTGGAGTGAAATAGAAGCGTTGAGCCCCGGTATGTTTTCTACGAATGTCTTTGAAAGTATACTAGCACTATTGTTCCTTTCAGACATATTCTTCTTGGTTTTACTACCTCCGATAATATTTGAAAATGCTTATAATCTTAACAAGGGTTATTTCTTTTCAAACATTGGTCCGATTCTTTCGTTCGCCATAGTGGGGACAGCGATATCGGCACTTGTGATTGGGTTTTGTATATACATACTTGGTCAAGTAAGTGTTTTCTTCCTCGGATTTCTTCGTAGACTCTCACCTTTTTACTTTAATGCTCTAATTGCAGGCAGATCTAGTCTATGAGTTTTCAATTTTTGAATGTTTTGCGTTCGCTTCTACAATATCCGCTGTTGATCCTGTGGCCACCTTGGCGATTTTCCAAGCAGTGAAGGTAGGTTTTATTTTCGAAGGTGATTGACACATGGGTGGGTGGTAGTAGGCGAAGCTAGGTCAGGACATGTCGCAGCCGGGGTATCTGCGGCGAGGGGAAATTGTTTGGTCACTGAAAGGAGGGGAGTCTCCCCCCCCCCCCCTCCCCCTCCTAGGTGGTGCTGGAGCCAAAGTCCTACACAGCTACAATTTTGGATAGTTGGATTTAGTAGTTGTTTGGTGGCACTTCCCACTCCTCAGTCAGAAGAAGGAGAGGAAGGCCGTACTAGAGGGAAGGGGAATGCCGGGGGAGGCAAATTTTGCGAAAATTTTCCCGACAGGACGTGCCTTCACCTAGGTTTCTTAAGCGTTAATATTCGTCATCTTCTTCCCCCCCCCCCCTCTCCCCCAGTTTTTGAAAAGGGGAAATGGTTAGACTCTGCATGTTTAACGATTCTTTTTTGGATAGGAGGTTAATGTTCAATAAATCCATTCTTATGCCGTTCGTAATCTGCGTTTTCTACTTTGTGGTCATATTTTACAGGTCGAAGGATTACTGTATATGCTGGTGTTTGGCGAGTCTATGTTAAATGACGCTGTTTCTATAGTGTTAACTGCAACTGCTATACGCCATTCACATCCGCCGCTTAATAGGTTCTTATTCTTGTGCAGCTATGGCCATACGTATAAGGCGACGTGGTAGATGACTCAACTGTTTTTCTTCAGATTGGGACCGTCAGAAATTTTCACAAGTGTAACACTTACGTTTCTGACTATGTTCACTCTCTCAGCTGTGCTTGGTCTGGCTATTGGACTTCTTAGTGCTCTGGTACGTTTTCGAGCTAATAGTGAGGCGGGTGTGTGACAAAATACGCTGGTGGGCGTGGTGAGCGACGTCGCGTGTGACAGACGAGTTGTCCTGTCTAACTGGAGTATAGTGCCAAAGGAGTGGGGAAAACACGGTATTGCCCATAATGGGGTCTTGCATTTGGTTATATTATTATGGGTTTAACTGCTCCAGTCGATAATCTGATGAACATCGAGAGCTTGCCGCGCATGGTCGCACGATAAGCCGCGCGCTGGCGCCTCGACAAGTTACGGTTCTCTTGTCCGTCTTTCCTGTCAAGCTGTTTGCTCGCGTTTGCGTTTGAGTTTTGATGATATTCTAAGGGGGACAATAAGTTCGCTGTTTTCGATACTAGTATGTTTCACGGACTAAGCTTTGTTTCAGCTGTTCAAACATGTCGATCTCAGACGGACTCCATCTCTTGAATTCGCCCTTCTCCTGGTGTTCGCCTACATTCCATATGGCTTCGCTGAAGCTTTGTCTTTATCAGGTCTGCTTATATCATTGTTCTGTGAGGGTGTGTCCATCATGCTGATTCAACAATTTGCCCAGGTATCATGGCCATATTGTTTTGCGGGATCACAATGTCTCAGTACACTCAACAGAATATCAGTCCAGTTACTCAAATCACCTTTCGTCAAACGTTTCGAACCATTTCATTTGTAGCAGGTATGCATAGTGATCTTCCACCTGGTTTCGTGGCACTCCAATCGGGACAACCTTCGGGCAGCGCTCTTAGGCGGTGTTCATACTTTGCTACGCAGCGTTTCGGGGATATCAAGTTTTGAACGAATCTGTTCTGAGTGAAAAGGAAAGTATGTAGCGTTTCCAGCTTTATTCAACAAAAAAAGGATGGCACAGATATCGATCGGCGCAGGTCGCTAGCATGCAGAGAGGAACAGCGTTTTGGGAGCCAATACAGTACTCTATGGCCTTTCCTTTTAAATAAAGCCTTGAAACTCCACGCCGAGTTGCTGTGTACGAACGCAGCTTGACTTAGCTGCACGGCATCGCCTCACATCGGCGACATGTTTGCCGGCTTGACACTTGTTTGGGCACACCTATAACTCAACACGCCGAAAAACCGAGGCAAATTGGATAAAACCGCGCTTATAAAAAAGATTACACCGTTTGATCAGTCTCCTTTCGGTAACGATACAAATTCTGCTTCCATTGAGGATTGTGGTGGACATTTTACGACAGTCTCTACGCTCGACAGTTTGGAGGCGTCCTTATGCCAAGTGGTCTATTCGTTTTCTAGGATTATTCCACTTTCGCGGCCACACGGTGCGTAACGAAGTCGCTGCGGCCCTAATAAGTGGCACTTCTGACGCCTTCGTAGTTGCCCCGAAAACTCGAAGGCTACCTCCTGTCACGAGCTTTGTTTCCAAGCGGTGTTGGTTTTTTTCATTGGATGGTCCTAGCGTTGGATGACGCGAAGAAATGGTTATTGAGCCAGTGGCGGCATATCATTTTGTTGGCGTCAAATTGGCTGAACGAGAACTCATTATAGTGAGGCACGGGAACCTTACTTAAGGTGCTGTTTTCATGATTTCTTCGAGTTTTTCTCCTGGAGAGTCAGTGCACAAAAATTATAGGTTTGTAATTAAACACCATTACCCGCAATATACAATCGCTGGGATTGTCTTCAAGGCGGTCTACTAACAATTATTTGTAGGAGGCTGCCAGTTTGCACTTCTTTTCCCTTCTAGATGGGTCCGGTTGGAATTTCGCCGGTCCTAGGAGCATAGAAACCTTGCTTTTTCCCGATAAATCCCGAATCGAATCAGCTAGAAGCTGTCTACTTCAACCAACCCTCCACCAAGAAAGAGTTAGGTAGTTGTGCTTGTGATACATCCAAACAAACCCTCTATAATACCCTGTGCTTTCCAGAGACCTCGACGTTTGCGTACATCGGCATGGCGTTTTTCACGATTAAACAGAACTTCCAGCCATCTCTCATTTTTTGGTGTATAGTGAGTCCTGTCTTTGTTTTCACCGTTCCAGTTTCTTTAGTTGCAGCGTTTTTTTTTCGTTGCTTCTCCAGTGCAGGACTTTTTGCTTGCCATGAATCGTTGAAATCGTAGCGTTTTGTCACCACTTTTTGCAGGTGTTGTGTCTTGTCAGTCGAGCACTGAACATATTTCCAATCTCATACGCCGTTAACAAATGAAACTAATATTGGCGTCTCAAGTGCAGATTTCGATGAAGAATCAAATCGATTCTGTGGTTCAGTGGTTAGTACTTTTAGCTGTTGTACCGACTATTTGTGGAAAATCCATAGAATTGAGGGAGAATAAGCAGATATTTCAAATCCTTCTCTTCCCATTTTGTTTGCACCAGCTTTGCTCTTATAGGGATGCGAGGTGCTGTGTGCTTTGCTCTGGTGCTGTACATGGAAGTAGAAAAAGAGAAGAATCGGTCATCTTGACGACTACGCTGGTTCTGATTCTTTTCACGACGCTTTTCCTCGGCGGTACTGCAATGCCGTTTATTTCTTTCATCAACCAATGTTATCCCGATGAAAGACCTCGACGAAGAAGGAGAAGTCTCAGACGACGCGGTGACGGAGTGATGATGAGTAAAACTCAGGAAATGGTTGGTTTCGTGTGGTGTAATCACACAGTTATAGCATAACATTATCTGGTAGACTGTTTTTCCTTGTTTGTCGCTTTCAACTTTGTTTAATGAACTTTCTGAAATTCATTTTTCCTCTCTTCCCTTTACTGAATGAGCACGGAGAGCATATGCTTCTTGCTCTGCCTTCCGATCTAGGGCACGTGCGGAAAGCGAAGCTGAGCCTGTCTTGTTTGACTTTGCGCGCCCCCTTCAATTAATTCTAATTTATTAGATTTTGCTACCGAGACCATTATTTTTCATTTTCAATGATTTTTCTTCCTGTGAGATCAGCTGCCTTGTTTGTGCTAGTAGCAATGCCGCTTCTCGTGTGCACGGTGAGGTTTCTTGCATTAATGTTTGTTTGGTGCTTAGGGCCATGTTCGGAAGCGATGAATGACGCCCTAAGCGAACGATCAGACATGATAGGCCCTCAACGGCTGCAGGTCGACTCATGCGACAGCTTTTCGTTCGCAAGTTCACTGCTTCAGAACGACAAGAGAATCGCGAAAAGCTGGCTGCATTGACACGAACTGTGCTGAGGAACGACGAGGAATCGGAAAGCGAGGTAGCCTAGAGCCGTTTTTAATTTTCGTATGATCAGCACAGTTTGGAATTTTGGATGCCGGTATTTTTGCTTCGAGTAGGCTTTTTAAGCTTTGAGTTGGGATTCTTGTTAATGTGAGTTTCCTCTTCTAGTAAGAGTTCCGATTTTTGGGAGTGTGGAGGTATGGGCCATTACCTCCATGTGGCAGCGACTTGCATAAACTAGCGGGGTATTTCCTAGCTAGCTAATTGACTTGACGCTCTTCAATACTTCTTATCAGTCAAGCTGTGGTGCAGCCGCTTACGCTTGCAGAACTTTCTTCGTTTTCCTTGCCGCAACTTGGAGGTAAAGATTCACTCAATTAGTTTGGAGAGGAGGACTATTTGAGCTGTTCATAGTAATGTGGTCAGGGATACATCGGGGGTAATAGCCCAGCGGTAACGTCCAAAGGTCCCGTGGCTCTTACTGACCAATACAGTTATGGATGTGTTGTGTGTGTGTCATTCATGTGGTGTATATGGTGTTTGTATGTGTGCTGGTGTGTGTGTGTGTGTGTGTGCTGTTGATGGTGGTGCTGTGTTGTCGTGTGATGTGTGTGTGTGTGTGTGGTTGTGTGTTCATCTGTTACTCCATATCCCGATGATACGATAGCGCGTTGTGCTGCATTCACGTCCAACGCGTCGTAAAGATACCTTCGGGATAAGATTTTATTCGAGGCGACTATCATCATGTCTTTTGTACTTTACAAAAGACATGACTATACGTTGATCCCAGAACGGCTATATTCCATCTTAGGCAGAGCCATTTTGCATATTCAAACGAAGTGCGCACTGGACCTCACTTACTCACGCCCCCGTGATACGGGTCTATTGGCACTCAACTCGGAAATGTTATAACAAGTTGCCATGTATGTACGATAATTCAAGTGAGTGTCCATCAGCATCGCTGGCAAACCCGCGTTTTACCTATTAGGTCATCCCATTCAAAAGTGCCGAGACATATAGAGGAGTGGCAGAAAAGCAAAAACGATAGGGAAGCGGGCTACTATACCACTTGGAGGCTAGTACCTTAGGCGATGCACTACCGTGAGATTTGGTCATAAGAGGGAAGGCGCGTCGCTCAAATTTGACCTGCGCCGGACCAGTAGTTGTGTGTAACGGTGTTCTCGAAATACAAGGTGGAAGGTTATGTTCAGGAGCCCGAAAAAGGAAGAAAGAAAAGAATTTGTTGTCTTGGATGGCGTGTCGCATAATGATTCACTGGCGCAAGAAAAACGTGTGGATGAAATTTATGCCCATCTGGATGTCTTGGTCACGAGAGCTGACCTTTGTCGAGCCTGCCCGCGAGACTGACATCCCTGCTGCAACTGCTGCCCGAGTTATGTCCGATAAACTGAGGATGGTCAAGAAGGTGTACGCATTGGTACCTAATTTTCTATTATAGTAGAGACCACGATCGCAGTATCGATTCTATGCCTCTAGCAGTAATGTTCTCAGCATGAGATGTCATTCACGACTGTGAAAACGCACCCCGGCCCTAGATGAAATATGGGTGGTCTTGGACCTCGAGCCAAAACTCACAATCGTCAATTTTGTATGAATGCAGATGAGAAGCCGCCGGAGTCTGCCCGTTTCCATTAATTACTGCGGCTTGCTCAGCACAATCCTCGGTGTAGAACGGACTGACGACGCGCCAACACCCCGTGATACGCCCCGGCTTACGCAACAAGATGATGCGCTGGAACAAGACCGTACTTTTTGATGATATGTTTCATTCTCAAATATTCTTGACAAAAGCATTGCAGTGTGGATGTCAAATCCGTCAAAGAAATTCTTATAATATTCTATGATTGATCTCACTGACTAGTTGTAGATTCACAGATTTTACTTTCAGATAGACGAAAGCGCGCCGAATGCACCGCTTCTGGAATCTGTTTCTGCAGAAGTTTGAAAACTCCGTAGCCAAATGTGGAGCTATTCTCTGAACTTGGTTCGATTCATTGTTTCTATGGGTAAGACAGTCTCATTCTAATTTTGATGTATCCTTCAACCTTCGTTCACAAATAGATATTCTCTTACGAATTACCCTATTTTCTGGGGTACAAGGCGCGCCATCGTTGTGTTAGGCGGCAAGACCGTTGAGTTTGAGGCGCATATCTTTGTGTGTTCTTGTACGTTACAGTTATTTATATACTGCGATCTGTCGCAGTTTGCCAGCAGCTCACACCGCGCCCTTCCCACAGTGGCTATTCTTGTCCTACATTCGATCATTGCTGCAGATCACATTGCGTAGAAGCAAGCAGTGCGGTACGCGAGCTCGTGCCGAGCTGCGCTCGCCGCCCCGTGCAAATAAATGCGCCTTCTACCATAGGAAATAGGGTACTTCTTACCGACGGGGCTGTTGTCAACCAGACGTGCTCTCGCCGCGGGGGTTTTCACCTGTCCTGTAGTTGGAGGGAGAAGGTAAAGGAGGAGGGATCAGAGAAGGAAGGAAGGAAAAGTAGGGAGGAAGAAAAAATGAAAGAGAGGAGAGGCTTCCCGGTTGACAAGTGCCCTGAGACGGTCTTATAAGCGATAGTACGGAATAGTCAGCTGTGGTGCAAAGTTGTTCACATGGCTTATCACCTTTCGATTTGCACTCCGCTCTTTATTCGAACCCTCTTATGTCCTCTCTCTTTAGTCGTGGAAGCTACGGTGAATTTAGTATTATTAGGCATATAAATGTCAATTATCTTTTATTTCTCCATATAGTCGATTTCGTCTGATTGAGCTTCTAACAGTAAGCACTTACAACCGGTAATACGAGTCCTTCATTCAACTGATTATAACAAGACTTTGTACATAATAAATTACGTAGTCAGGTGTACAATAAAGCATTCTAACAATTATTAAGGATTATTATACAAGCACGTTTTATATCATTGTATGATATGTATCAATTCCACAGTCGACATGACATAAGTGGGTAAGACATGAACTGGAGATATAAAATCCAGTAACAAATTGAATGGCTGGACAAAGATGTGAAAATGTGAACAACTACTGGGCAAGGAAGTCCAAGCCTAGTGTTCACAAGGTGTTGAGGTGTTATTTGGGTGAGGTGGTCTCAGGGACGTATGGTTGCCAGATGTTATGAAGCGAGCAACCCGGGCGTTCAAGATATTCAAAATCACTAACCAAACCCCTTAAAACTGTAATTTATTCTACTCTATTGATTCCATTCTATTCAATAGTTGAATATTCATTTAAAAATTCCATAACAGTATAATAATCTACATGAGTGTGGACAGTTTTATCGAAATATCCCTTCTCACTTTCTTGGGGGGAGACATCCGAAACCTGGGAATACCACGGCTTGGGCCTACTCGTTCGCTCACTTTTTCCCATGGTTAAAATTACTGAGTTCCATTGAAGTGGTTTACGGTTCACCTGGAGCATCTAACCTGTAGATATCGTAAACTGACTCAGATTCTGTGGTTACGGCCACACTAAGGTCACGCACATACCCACCGTCTCGGTAGAATTTGAAACTCCGCGTGTGCGATTAGGGGGCGTCGATTCCGTCAGTGGGGAAAATCGTCGGCATCGATGCGTACATTCTCATTTTCGCGCAGAGTATGATCGCATCTTGATTAATTGAACAAGAAGGGTTAATTCAAGAGTAAGGTGTTTGAATCAGTGGTTTGTTTTTAGTGAACTACGTGCAGAAAAGTGGAATACCATCACTCACAGGGGAGGCGGAGGTGAGTAACTTGTTAGCACCGGCGTTCTTATCTCTTAGGTTCCTTATATTTTGTCGATCTAGGGGAGCAATATGTCTCCTCGGTGGTGGAATGGTAGCACATCTTACTCAAAAGAACGGAGTTGAGGTTGAGTCCCACTGCGGGAAAACGTTTTGCCCACAGCTGTGACGTCTTGCGATAGCTTTCGGTCAATGTTCAACGACCTTGGTAACTTCCTAAGGGATTTTCAAGAGAGTTTGCTGGCAGCGCCGCTTCGGCAAAGCAACAATGTTTTTCAAAATTTGCCTCTACGCAGCGAAGGGATAGAATTTTTCTTGCGTGATTTCGCTGTGATTTTCGTGTTTTTTAGGCGGAAAAATTCGCCGATTATTTCGTTTCTAAAGTCCAAAGCTAATCAACGTGAGTAAGTGAAAAGTGCAGGAGGGGGGGATGACTTGGCAGGGCGTTTTAATTCCCAAAAATGAGTTTTCGGTTTCGAATAAAAGAGGTTTTCTTCAAAGATGAGAAGCCGGCATGTCGAATCCCCCATTACCGCCGACAAATCTTTTGCTCTTTGTCTTCATTGAAAATCCAACATCATCACCAGCTTGCCAGTTGTTCGGTATCTTGAACATAGTATTCCCATTTCATCCCGTTGAAAAAAAAAAACGAGTCAGATGATTTCAAGAGCACGCGATATCTACCTGGTATTTGAACCAGGTTTTTCCAATAGTTCCCATCATTTTTGCACTTTAACAATTCCAGTAGTCATTCTTCATTTTCTTCTACTTCTTTTGAATATTCGCGAAGTCACCTTGTTCGTATCCCTGAAGTGAGTAGGCCGTCGTTAACAGCTGGTTTCGATTCGGGATCCAAGAGGGGAGGATAAAATTCGTCCGGCCAGTTCCACGGAATTTCTTTTTCAGTGGCATTCCAACCATCGTAATCGAGATATGATCGACCATTTTTGGTGTCCACGAATTAGGGTGGAAACTGGCGCTACTTCAATATATCTGAAAATATTACGGTGGACGTTGCGAAGTTTGGGATTACTTCTGGTTTTTTTTTTCTTCTATATTTATTGGCCGCTTAATCGAGTCTAGTCAAATTACTCTAAATACTGTCTACTGTTTTCAGTGCGCGTCCCGATCACGACGTATATTCATGGAATTAGGCATGTATGTCAGAGGTTACGGGTTACCACCGCCATGTGGAAAGATGCCTATGTTCACTAGGGTACAGCTGGCTGGCCTCACCGTAAACCAGTAGGTGTTAGTGCATGGGAACTGCACTGCCGGGATGCCTCGTATTCCCTCATGTTGCCAGCATCTAGTAGTCTGGGCTCATCCCAAAGAAGTCCCATATCTTTTGGCCGGGGAGGGGCCTTCGTCAATTATTGTGATTTTGCCTCAGTGGTGGTGCTTAGGGCCTCAGCGATCAAAATGCAAGCATGCAAAAATGCAGACATAGTTCGATTTTAATTTCATTTTCTCCCTGTTGTAAGAAAGGTTTTCAGGCGCTGATGAACTAGTACCACCCTGAGAACTCAAGAAGTTTTTGCTGAAGCTCCCTTTGAGAGTAACTCTGTGCCCCAATCACGAAAATGGCGCTCATTTAGACGTTTTTGACGTTTTCGCGTCATTGGACACCAACTGGCATAACCACCCATTTCACCAAAATCTATAAAACGTTGTATAATAGGCTTTTTGATGCCCTGATCACATTTATGGAATTCATTTTTCGATACCAGTTTCACTTAGTCCTCTGCTAAGGCTGAGCCAGGGAGGAGGAGTAATTTCCTTACCGCCAGGCTCCTCACAGTAGCGCTAGCGCCAAAAATGAATGGCATATTCGGGATCAGGACGCCAGATAACCCCAGAATGAAAGCTGTATAGTTTTTGGCAAGGAAACCAAGTGGCGCCATTGTCGCAAAAAGGTGTCAGCGTTATGAAGCAAATGTCACGTTGATGATCAGGATCGGTATCAGGTCGAATAACCCATGCTTATAAGGCTTCATCGATTTTAGTTAGAAAGGTGGTGGCGTCAAAATGGCTCCAGCATCCAGAAAGGAATGTCGTGTCCGTGCTCAGAGCACGAAAAAATCCTTGTAGGCAATGGTTCAGCAGAAGAGTTCTTTTAAATTCTCGGGTATTAATGGTTCAACAGTGCCGATTTTCATTATTGCTACACTTTCTCAAAAGATGGGGTAAATTCATTCTGTAGTTCCTTGTAAGGAATTCTGTCGCGTTTTTGCTTTCAGTGAGCCGGCCGTTAAGTCATAAAAGGTGTCATCATTTGATCTTTTGACATAAATCTCTTCAGTTCGACGTTTCCCATCAGAAGTGAGCATTAAATTCCGTTTATTGCTCTAGAGGGAAGAAATGGATGATTCCGTCTGCCCCATCGAAGAGAGTCCTGTGGACTAGTCCTGCCTTGCATATGAAACGAATGGGGAACACACCTAATATAGGGATGCGAAATGATTAGTTTGCAGGATATAAGCTCACTCATCTTCATGTTGATCTGCGTTGCAACCGATTACATAGAACAATTTACATTGCAGGATTGAAAGCGTCAGTCCATTAATTCTCAGGGGGCTTTGGAACCCAGTCGGGCATGTAATGGGTTTCCCACTCGGGCTAAAATGCTAGGTTGGCCTGGTTATGTTGAGTGGGAAATGGTCAGAACGGTAGTGAAAGGGGTCAAAATCCGGCGAAGAAAAAGCCTCCGTTCTCAGTGACTTGTAAATCGATTTCGGACGAGTTTCCCGTACGCATCTTGCCAATCACCGCTACCGAAGATACGGCTGCATATGTGTACCCATGTATGCATGCAGCATCACGGCCGCTTCATACCAATCCCTTTGCTTCATAATTTGCTTAGCAAATGAATGAATACGAGCGTCAGGAACGGTCGTCCGTTTGTGGGCGGGCGGGCGAGGAAGGCGTTTGGGACGGAATGTTGTTGCTCGATAGGGCGTTATAGGGGTACCCTCCTTGGAAAAGGCGCCACGGAGCGCCTGTCCGAGGTCACGGAATTCTGTTAAGCCAGTCGTATAAATCCTACATCTGTATAGCGATTTATCGTGCCAACTGCCTTTAAGGAACGCTGGAAGTCACCATTCCTGAGATCACTCATGTTCTCGTCCAGTGCAAGGCATAACATTTGCCTTAAATGGAACAAAATGCACGAAATACGCATCCCATGCACGTTCATGTGAAGTACGAACCACTACCTTCCGTTCTTCTTCTGGTTTTCTGGACATGTAACATATCTTTCACATGTTCGGCACTTCCCATGCGACCCCCGCATCGCGGATTCCGCGACGTGCTCTTGGCCCTGCATATGGAGTGAGCTTTCGGTCTGCACCTCGGTTTTATGGAAATCGTTGCAAACCCGTTACACATGAAATGAGTGGAGCTTAGATCCTAGATACTACTGTCTTTTAGTACTGCAGTTCGAGCTCATCACAATAAACTGAAAGGAGGTCGAATTTCTCACTTACTTGTGATACTTTACCGTCGATCGGGTTGTGGGTTTTTGTGCCGAACAGTCGTGGATATGCCTTGATCTGCTTGATACGTTGCTTACCTTTCTGTTCAGGAGTCAGGATTTCCCTGGAAAGAAAAAAATTCCTTCCAATAAACATGAGAAGCTGATTTGTTTTGAAGGTGTGGGGATATGAAGGGACAGCATTATACAAGTTGACTAAGCTAAAATAAATCACCTTCCACTTAGAATTTCTTCGAGATTTCCGTCGAGAAACAATGGAGCGATATTCGGGTTATTTTGTAAATTTGTCATACCCGTGAAAATATACTTTCACGACCTATTCTGTCGCTGCAGCTGAAAACAAAATAACAAACAGTGTATAGATATAGGTCTTGAATGATTTCTCACTCGCGGATTTTGTTTTATGATGCGCCTGGAAGTTGCTGCGCTCGCGCGAACGACGCGATCTCTTCTTTTTCTTCTTCCGGATCAATTCCTACTATTAATGGCAACATCTTTCGCGGTCTGAAAATTTATTTGACACATTTGTCTCGCTTCTTGAAATTCCGATTACGCGATAATTGAAGACGGTCTACCTTTGTGGGAGCTTCCTGGGCACGAAAAGAATCCAGGTTGTGGATTTGATTTTCTCAATCAGCGGCTTCGTTTCAAATACTCGCTCGACGTCATCGCCACCCTGAATTCGACTTAACGATGAACAAATAAAAGCGTAGATGAGTGGAGGAGTGTTGTCTGCGAATCAATTCTCCTAGGCTGGCCGCACTGGCAATCGACTTCCGTTCCTAGTCGTAAGATGTCTGATGCAGTCGTAAAGATGTAAGAATGCTTACTTGGTCCGCATAGAGGTTTGTAGGAAGTGGCCAGTTTCCAGGATATGCGCGGAAAGGCCTATTACTTATGCTCATGCTGAATGCTGAGGCACAGAAAGTCTTGGTTTGAGCAAGGTTGTACCAAAGCTGCGGCTAGAAAATCGGTGGAACCATCGCCCTTAGTAGGACCCTTTTACTTTCAGTTTTTGTCCTGGGAGAGAGAAAGAGTACTTGTTTTGTTGTCGACAAGTGAGAATTCATTCAAACACACATTTTCGGTATATGTGTGCAATATGCAATGTGCCGTGCAATAACCGAAACTAGAAGGGTCTTTCTTACTATGGGCGACGGTTCCACCGACTTTCTAGCCGTAGCTTTGTTCAGTTCAGGTCCACACCTTCTTCACATGGTCTATCTTCTGGCATGGGATCGAAAGGTCCCACTGCTACGGCAGCACATGGGTAACGTGAGAGGGCGTGGACCTATTGCGGTTGAATGCGGTGGGATTCCTTCTCGTCCAAAGGCTCAGTCTGAGAATAGTACAAACAACTAGAGTCGGCGAGCGGCTTCGTCTCACTGCACAAAGAAGTGAAGTTTGCATTTCTTCCGCATGTATCCTTGTGTACAATGCAGTAGAGGTTTGTGACAAGAGAATCGCGACCTGCTTCACTGCCAGTCTATTTCGCCCATCGCATGCCGCGACTGGATAGTTCGCAGCTGGATACAAAATGTTGTAATACCAACGTTTTCTCACTACTGGAGTACTTGGACAGATACCATGGGGTACTGATGTTACCCTCTCAACGTTGTGAAATACCTTACTCGAACTGCCGTATACTTTGCCGCATCTTGACCGTCTCCCGCACAGTACTGCCATTTTTTGATGAGTTTTGGATCATAATCGGGCGCTACATATCTGCCTGCCCTGCCGGCCTTTATAGGCCTGCAGCCTGCTAACTGCGCATTTTCCAAGAAAAGAGCAAAACATCTATGTTTGGAAACCAGTTACCTCACCCGTGAACTGCTTCCGCATCATAGCCCTAATGAGGTCATAGACTTGAGATGTCAACTTTTTAGGTCAATCTTGTGAGTACCACTCACCGGTACTTAATCTTTTTCAAAGCTTCCTTCACTTCGTCGTTACTCATCAGTGACTTGGCGAAAGCTGGCGTTAACGAAAGTGGCGACCGTCGTATATGATTGTCCTTGAATGGAGTTCATGGGTTTTTAAAGCGTCATCATTTCAGTATTTACTCCCTGCCGAATTAACTGAAGAAAGGATCTCACCACGTCCTTATTACCGTCCTCGTCCTGATCGCCGTCTTCATCGTCTTGGAATATCTCATGCAGTCCTAACACTAGCGAGGATTTCGTATCGAGCTTTGGCTAAACTGATAACATTTAATTCTTTTGAAGTAGATGACTTGACTTTCTTAATATCGGAAAAAGACTGCCAGGTTACTGACAATTCCCGCGATCAAGTGTTACGGATAATAGGTGCTTGATTGTGAATCAGTAGCCATAAGTAACTCCCAGTAGAGGAAGAGGCGAAAAAAAAACTTTGGGAACACCCTGAATAGAGACCATAGCAGTGCGGCCGCCGGCTAGGACGGTTTAGCTGGACGTTGGAGAAGCCTAATTAGCAGGATTGGACGTGCAACCAATTCCCAGCAAGGGAATCGCCCTACGATGCTCCAGGCAACGCTATGCATACACACATTTCTGCTTGTAAGCCGCTGTCTTGCAGAGTGGAAGTAATCAATTCACGCGTCTCTAGATTGCTTCATCTCGAGCGGTTTGAGTGAGGAAATGCATATTTCTACGAAAGCGCGGACAACAATTGGCCAAATCAGCGGAAGAGCATTTCGCAGAGTACCTGATCGCGGAAACTGGTCTTCAAAGCCAGAGATCCACTAATTTCTTTATATGCGTCTTCGAGCGCTGATTTCTCTATTGACTAACATATCTGCTAAGCGATCGATATAGCGATATTTAGCGGTCATCTCTGCGCTTCAACCCATTGTTAGAGAGGGAGGAAAGCCATTTATGCGCCACGCAGCTGTGCAGTGTCAAACTGTACACCGCTAGTCTGTTCACGCAAGTCACATGACGGGCATGGCTCACGGTTTTAGAACGATTATGGAAAGCCCGCTGGGGGCTCGAGCTTCAACCTCACAATCAGTGTTCCAGGCGAACAAATCAAACGCCAAAATCTGCCGAATTTGGCCAGAGTTGTGACCCCGAGTGTATTTTATTCGTTGCCGAGTTCGTCTGGCGCAAATGCAGAAGCGTGCTTTAAAGACAGCGCCCGCGATGGACTTTGGCAGGTTTCAGGGGTCACATTTGCTAGAACAGGTGGCCAATGAAGCACTAATCAAAAAAAGTAGGAAAAAGGTGTGGAAGAGCGTGAAATAAGACCCTACGAAATTTAAGGCATGTGGACGAGTTTCGCAGACCTTTGGTGAGTTCTCCAATACACGTCGCCGCCTCGGAACTCTAGAAATTCAGCGTATATCAATGCCAGCAAGCATTGACAACATGTTAAGCAATCGGGCGGGATTAGACAAGGAAAAGGAGGGCGTTCAGCTGCAGTTCGTCAGCTCAGCCTTGTTGACTCCGCCCTCGTCAATCAATACATTTCGAGCCGCAAGAGTGGGATATCCGCTATGGTTGCGTACTCCGCGTTCGTTTTCATTGGAGGGTTTTTTTCACTTTGGTTGATCGCGGACGCTGCCTTTAAGGAGGTCGAAATGTATTACTCACTTGAAAAAAAAATTCCCACAGCCTCACATGGAATATGGGGGAGGGGAAGGGTTGATGGTCGAAGTGGTGCGTAAATCATCACAAGAATCAGCTGAGTTATGGCAACAAGTCGGATGCCCGGTAACGTGGCGCCGACCTTTTGCCCATAACTCAGCAATTCTTGTGATAGCTTTCGGATCGCGCACTGCGGCGTTAAACAGCAGTTATCAGGCAATAACAGTGCGTAAAATTGTTCTGTAGGCGCTCAGTATACATGTTAAGGGAATTTAGAAACAAGAGGATCCAACCTAGTAGGACGCTGCTTCGCGGTAAGACCCTTACACCACCCGCACCATAATAGCACAGCTGTGGCCATGCCCCAATGACTTTAACGCTCGTTGAAATTGTTCAGCACGGCCAGACTAATGCCCATAATGTCGTTTCCGGGATCGCTTAGCATATGTGGAGTTCAGGTGAGAAATCAGCGCCCAAAGGCGCATATAATGCATTTCATCTTCAACTGAGTATTAGTCTTGTTAGTATCCTCGTAAAGGTGAGCATCGGGAGGGGATCACTCTGCTGAAGCCCCCATCCATCCTCATCAGTTACAGCTGCACACGAAGGGTACCTCTTACAGCTTCAATAGTAAACTCTACTATTGGTGGTGGTGATAACGTTTTTCTACTATTGTAATGTAAATCTACTACAGAAGGCTTTCAAATTACTCACCAATTTGTGTGAGCGAAATCCAAGTCATTGTCGCCAGCAAGAGCTCTTCCACTTTGTATAGGTTCATCTCGAAGGCGCTTGTTGGTGAGTGCTGATGCGGCAGCTGTCTGGATTCTTAACCGGTCGGTATTCAATTTGATTTATTTTATTGTGACTGGGATTTCATTTAAATATTTTGTATAACGCAGTGGGCTCGCCGGCTAATCGCCCTGTCGCGCCTCTGATACGCCCGGCCAGGCGAGGCGGCTTCGCCGCGCGTATTTTCTTTCACATATTTCTAGACTCAACTGATATCCGCCTTTTGTTCTGTACTCCACTTTTTTCCGGTGTCTGAAGTACTCTTGAGCTATTTTACAGATTCTTCGTCTGACTCCGCGCTCACCTCGGGAGCAGGAGCCCCGCCCACAATGTTTGTGCCCCACAATCCTCACCGGCGACCCTCTGCTGACCTTAATCCACTTTTTCCGGTCTTCGGAGTGCTCTGGAACCGTTTTACAGACCTTTTTCTCTGGCTCCGCCCACCTCGGAGCAGGCTCCGCCCACAATGTTTTTGCCCCAACAATCTTAACCGCCGACCGAACCCTTTCTGCTGAACTTCATCAATGACCTTTTTTCGCGGGTCTATCTGGAGGTTGCTGGAAACCGAGCTAAGCGAAACTTTTAAAATGAATACGCTGCAAGCTTTGCCGCACGGGCGTAGGCGGGTCTCGAACACACTTTGAGCTGCTGGCCCTATTCTATTCGCTCGGATATTTACATTTCTACCACTGAGTTTTTTGCGACTGTCCAAAACATCTTCGGCGAACCGGGTTGGTGAATTTGCGCAGAAGCAGCCGCCGCACTTGAGTACCGCCGCCGGCCCGAAGGGATGATAGACCTGCCACACTTAGTCTGGCGACAGCCTTACTAATCGCTTATTCCCTTTTTTTCACCATCCGTTAAGCTGGCTCCGAAAGCCGAATTGATGAACATTTTTTCTGCGGACCCCGAATTTGCGCGCGACTGCTCCGCCCACTGTGGGCGGGGCTTGCCATAGGTCAAGTGTGCTTTTTATTTCTCGTCCCATGCCTACCTATCCCCACCTTGACTGGACCTCTCCAAGTCGTTCTTCAGGTCGAACCGAATTTCCGGACAGACAAACTTACAAACTTACAAACTTACAAACTTACAAACAACAAACAAACAGACAAAGCGAATTATATATATGGGGTGATAGCCTGTAACGGTGAACTAAGTTCTAGCTCAAAGACAATCAGCACATTCATCTTTGAAGACGGTTCGTACCACATGCGACAAGAACGGGTTGCCAACTTCACCTATGTAATGCCTTCGACCATCGAAAGCGCGAGAGAGCTAGGCTAGAGGGTAGTGGTGCATAAGGGCCGTCTCTATGCTTCGCCCGCGCTATCCTCAAAGTGCGGCGCTTGCGTCGATTTTAAGATCCCGCCGTGACTAAGCGGTAGATAGCAATCAGAAGTGAGATGACGCTGACAAGTAGCGCCTCCGATTATGGTTATAGGCATTTGGCTGGCCGCATGGCAGTGCGGGCGGAGTCCCAGCACCTAACGATGACTAACCACCATCCCGTGAGGCGGAGGTGGTGTGATGGCAAGTGGGCAAGTATACTATGCGTGCGGTCCGGGGGTTCAATCCCGACCTTTCCCCGCTTGCTGTGGCTAGGCCAACTAAGGCTACTACCACACCGGGGACGCTAAATTGGTACCAGATCCGTCTGGGAGAATAAAAACGCTGGATTGTACATCAACTGGCCCCCGCAACTAATTGTATTGACGACAGCGCATTCAGCTACCCATTGCTATCCTGAAGAGGAGTAAAGTGCGTGCCGCGCTCTAAAGAGAGATCATCGGACTTCATTTTTTTAATTTCGGTATTGCGCGTATCGAATTGGAGAATGCTGCACGGTACTGCAGCTGCTGACCCATTCAGTTCGTGCATGGCAATGGTCAGGATCCTCGGAGAGTAGGATTTGTGTTTAAGCTGGGAGAGATAACGATGACTACACTCGTCAAAATGTTATTGCGATGTGTGTGGTCTTCTTAGTGACAGAATGAATTGATGCCCGCAGACTGAACCGTGTACGGAGATTTCGCCCTGCTATTAATGATGCGGAACTTGCAAGTGAGGATCGAAAGGAAATTTACGAGCTGCCGCTCAACAGAATTTTGAGAAATGAGAGAAAATATGACCAAAATGGCTAAAAATGAGAAATGATCTCAAAAGAAGTGAGAGTACGGGAACAAATGAAGGTGAAAAGGAGCAGAAAAGGAGTTCCATGCAAAATGATTATGCAGAAAGCCGACGTCAATGCCTATACCTGCAGGAGTGTCCTGAGACGGGGGCTGCTTCGAAGTTGCTTTAGCAGACTTCTTCTAGGAGTCTCTTCAATGTACGCGTCGTAGATCGATTCGGATGGGGAATTTCGGGATATCATAGGGGTAAACCGCTGCTCCCCTGTTGGCATGGCATTTTGTTGTGATTCCTGAATAGGGAATTTGGATAGTATGTATGGAATGCAAGCAAGAAATCCAACAGCTATCTCTCAAAACTTTCAGTAAACAGTGAAAATTTCCTCAATGTTTATGTACAGCCTGATGTACATGAGCCGGTAATGAAAAGGAAATTCTACTGAACAGTGCCTCAAGTGGTCAGTGAGACTCGACACGGTTCACAGTATAGTTCGCCGAGTTAATATGTCTAATTACCTCATATGTGTCTGAGAGGAAATGGTGATCCTCTTCTTTGATCACCCCCTTAGTTTCCTAATTTGACAAACCGATTCAGTGAGGATGTTACGAGTTTGCAAGCAGTTATCGAGATCATTTTGGTAGTTTCGATAGTCACTGATTCGTTTTGATACATATTATTTAATTAACTTATTCAATAGTCAGTGACTTACCAATGCCATTCTTCGGATTTCCGACGGTTGAGCTTGAGGTGATCGCATTTGTTGGGGTATTTTGAACGGATTTCGTCCAGCAATCATGTTTGCCACAAGACCTGGTAGGA
Organism: Cooperia oncophora; assembly: GCA_036418165.1. Classification (NCBI taxonomy): domain Eukaryota; kingdom Metazoa; phylum Nematoda; class Chromadorea; order Rhabditida; family Trichostrongylidae; genus Cooperia; species Cooperia oncophora. Next base: position 26,559 of record MU912950.1, read on the forward strand.
TTTGGGTTTGAAATTTTTCCAGGACTGCTTTTGCTATCTGTAATCGGAAAAGTACCTTGTTGCTGAACAGTAGTGATAATGAGTGAATTGCTTTATTGATCCTACTGTTTTACAATTCACCAGTTATTTACCTTATATCATTGATAATCATATATCCAAAGAAGAACGCAGCAGTCAACTGTGGAGTATTTGTCCTTGACTATTGCTAACCTCCTTTGTGTTCGATTTGGTCTTTTTTTGGACCATCCTTTCGGATCACAACTCCTCATTCTCACAAGATTGCAAAAAAAAAATTGGACGTAGGGGCAAGGGACCGCCATCTAGGGCCTCCGCGATTTCAAATGTCCCTGCGAATAGAAGCTGAGGGCACTGGTGACCGGAAGAGCGCTGGCCATGTATACTTCCCCTAGAATGCAAGAGGCCAACAAATAGGCCCGCAGGAACTTTAGCAGTCACCGTTACCCGGGCTCTACTCCTTACGAACCGGTCTACAATACCCGATGAGGGGATTCGCCACTATCCACCCTTCATTGGCACAACCATCCGGAATTGAACCTTTCTTTTGCTGATTTTTTTCTCCGCGGCAGGTTTGGCTAAAATTTGTCTCTAAGAATAGTTAACTCTTTGGTACTTCGATAATATCACATCCACTTGGCCCGAAATCTGGCGCGCGCCACAAGACGCCGTCACCAAATTCGCTAAAAACTTGTTCATAGGGATAATTTCACCTTCATTTTACCTCTCAATCATGGATGCCACATCTGCATGGGGTACCGAGCAAGTTAACGGTGGGGGGGGTACACACTATAGCGCGGCCTGCTAATCTGCACTCTTCCCTCGAAATAATGATCCCTTCCTCTGAAAGTGCTGAGCCGCAGCAAAGGGAAAACCACTCTCCCATGTAACTAAAGAGGGTCTGCCTTGCATCGCCCTGACTGCCCCTGACTGATTCCCTGACTGCCCTAGCACATCGCTCGGTTCAGACGGATTGAACAGCCGGAGTCAAAACAAGCATGTTTTGGTGTCATTTTAGCGAGCACTCCCAATTCTTTCAGACCTAAATGAATGCAGTACTCCAGTTCAGGAAAAAACCTACCCATGGGGACAAGGTCTTAGCGAATTTGATTATTCAAGGTACTTTGGCATGGGCGGGCGGAGGTGGTGTAGTGACAAGTGGCGCGCTTACCACTCGCGCGGTCCTGGGTTCGAATCCCGGGTCGACTCCCGCCCAGGCCAACCAAGCCTTCTACCCTCCGGGGACGGTAAATTGGTACCAGATTCGTCTGGGAGGATAAAACACTGACTTGTACATCGGCTGGCCCCGCAAGTCATTGTATAGGCCACATCGCATTCAATAAGCCACTACGATTCTGAATGGAAGTAGAATGCGTGCCGCATCCCACAAAGGGATTGATCAACGACTTCATCTTTTTTTTAATTTTAGCATGGGCTTTTGTGCGTGGCAGTTCCGGACCGAGCGGATGTGATATTCTTGTTTGAGGGGTTAATCTACTCCTGGAAAACAACTTCCGTACAAATCAGAGTTCTAAACGTGTACTTTGAAGACTGGGGCATGATAGGGTAAGCAGCGGGAATTCTCCCACCTACGGTATCAAAAAAACCTTTTGCAATTGATCAGGCGTAACAACAACTACTACAGTCCTCTCTCGTTAGATTTTCCATTGAAATCCTTGTTTTAAAATGTGCTTAGGAACAGATGAATCTAGAAAAATTAACAAGGTTCTCAAATAAACCTGTTCTGATGGGTCCTGTGTTTCTATTTCCTTTTGAGTTTTTATGGCCTGCTCAATACCTTTGAGACTGCTCGCAATTGGAATTCCATTCTCGTTCAGCATATCAACCATAGGATTACCTAGAAATCACTTTTGTAGATGCTCAAGGCCACAACTCGTACCCATATTCGAGGTGCTCAGGTGTGTCAGATGCACTCAATCGTCTTGCTCATCAAAAACCTGCGAGGAAAGCTTTCGTTTCCTATGACTCGACAAATCAATTTCGGACGAGTTTCCCATAGGCATCTTACCAATAACCGCTACCGAAGGTACGGCTGCATGTGTATCTGTACATGTCATATATCCATGCAGCATCCGCTTCATACCAATCCCTTCGCTTCATAATTTGCTTAGCAAATGAATGAATACGAGCGTCAGGAACGGTCGTCCATTTGTGGGCGGGCGGGCGTGGTGGGTCGGATGTTGTAGCTTGAAGGTTCCTTATAAGGATTACCTCCCTTGGAAAGGGCGCTGCGCAGCGCCTTCTCAAGGCGAGACATTCCGTGCTGCCACGACGTATGCAATCCCACTCGTTCTTCAGGATTTATCTCGTGTCAAAGCGCTTCTAATAACCAAAAGTTGAAGCACCTTGAGGGAAATACAGCGCATCAAGACTAAAAGCAATGAACAGCGGCCAACTACGATGCCCTTCCAAGAACCTCACTAACACTCCAGACTGAGGAATTACCAGTGATGCTGTGCCATGTTCCAGCAGCTGGCCGCCTTCGATCTACACTAGGGCACATTTTCCTTTGAGGATTTCCAGCAAGGGGAGTTCAGTCGTCGGTGGCCTGCTAGAGGGAAGGAGGTCGTTTCGCTTTCGAGTTGGAGAAAAGGTGGTTGCAAGATGAGAGGAATGAGCGAGATGATGTTTAAGATTGGGGTCGTAGCAGGTAAGGAGCTTTTGAGGGAGAATGATCGATAAAATTACTTAACATAGAAGTTAAACCAAAAGACTCTTTTCACAAATACCAACTCCGGTTTTTCTTGGTTAGGTATATTGGGAGGACTACCGCTATGCGCCTACGGCATCCGCAGCAAGATCTTCAACTTTGAGCTTCTTGTATTTCTCATACTGAAAACAGAGAAACACTTTATAAAGATAGTATTCTCCCAACTTCTTTGCTGCGAAGGCTCTACGACTGCGGTAAAAAGCAGGTTGTAACTGCATCGTTTTGAAATCTTTCACATTTTTCGAGACCAATTGAGGCCAGCGGGAACTGCATAGATTGCTGGAATTAGAATTACCCTACACAACCTATTTCCTGGCGTATGAAGGCCCTCTCGCGCAGAATCGCATTCGACACGTGTGCGGGGACGGGTAGACGGCACCGCCAAGTCACTATACACTCCACTCATTTTTGAAATACGACTCACCATATAGGTAAACAACCAACGAAAAACTTGGCAAATAATTCGAGGAAGAACATTCGAGTTACGGAGGGCAATAAAGTAACCTTAATGGATGCAGGAGTATGGTAGAGGAGATTGCTACGAGATTGCTGGCCGACTTCAGGTGGTTCAGAGTCCCAGGTTCGAGTCTACTTCTAGCCTAGTTTAGCAAGGCAATCTCGAGCTCCCCTCTGAATTGCAGCTCCTTCTGAGCACAACTATGTTAAACTGCTTTGTTAGTTGGACAGATTTCAACATCCTACTAGAAAGTTGCTCCAATCGACACGCCTCGTTCCAGAAGGCACGCCACCGCCTGCTCCTCTTCTCAGCTGTTTAACATCGAATCAGGAGCGGTGTCAGAGGGCGGTAGAGGCCTCAACTTATCAATAGTGTTCGGACGGTGATCGACTTAGCAAGAATGAAACCTGTGGTGAAAACACCACAAGTGCCTTCTGAGACCGCACCTACTGATGTGCTGCCCGGTAACTCCCGCTATCCTGCGGATTCAGGAGACGCTTTCAATGCAGACTGTTGCAGCTCAATGATGCATAGAGCCACATGAATGCGACAAAAGTACGTCAGGGAATGGGCGCAGACGATCGTCACAGATCTCGCTTACGCTGGACGTGCCGGCTGTGAGAGCGACACCTTGAATTGCACTATCTCTTCAACGAAGCATTGGGATTTCAATACCAGAGCACAGGACATGGTAGCCCATTATGTCAATATACTCGCGCCGTAACACTTGTCTATTCTCGATAACTACCCACCTGAAAGCGTCGTCCTTGTCGCACGCGAACGCCTCACGCCCCCCTAGCGCCGGCGATTATCGATTCACCCCCTAACGTCGACCCCACGTCCAAACTGAGGCGCAGTAATGGCAACTTTCAGACACTTACCCGACCGACGCGCAGCCGCTTCAGTCCGCGCGTGCAACACTATTATGTGCACGCTTCTCTACCCACACCCCACTCGCAATCGATCGCCTCGCACACGCCCGCCGATCCAAGTGCATCCACCCCGCCGTCGCGAAGTCTAAAGCTGCCAAGCCCGCTGCACCCCGCGCAAGCATCCAGTTGGAGTTAGCGCCACCTAAATTATTCGTGAGATTTTTGAGAAAACTGTCATCATGTCTTGTGCTGGACAAAGATGAGAACACAAACGCCACAAAACAAAAATATCCTACCATCAAAATCCAAAAGAATTAAGCAGTCACGTCTGCCGCATCTCAAGGATATGGCGTAGAGCTCACAACACAATCTTGCGCAAAATAAGCAACGCCTGCACCAGGCACAATGCTTTAGCGTGAAATAAAGGTTGCCACAGTTCAGTTGTAAATGATAAAGCTTGTTAATATAGAACACAATTTAGTAAGGGAAGAGCAAAGAACTCTATGCAAGACGCTTTGTGTAGAACGCGATACCTGAGCCACGCTTGTACGCGGTGCACAGGGAGGAGAAAGGGCATGGTTTGGACGAGTTCTCATTATCTGGTGCCATCTCTTCTCCTTATCACCTCATTCCTAATTGGAATGGAGAGAGCTAATAGCGGGATAACAGTATCGCGGGGACATTTGGAACTTAACGTGGGCTTCACCGCGAGCGAAAACTGCTTTTCTCACGTTTTTTTTTGCAGCTGCGGCAGTAGTACATCCTCAATGTTTGGCAGGATTGCCTTGTCCCCAATAGACGTTTGAACATCAAAGGAATATACTGGCTGCCTTCGAGTTAAGAAAAAGTTGCGTGCTCGACTGTCCACCTTGCACATTCGTACAGCAAAAGCGGTAATTCTCTGTGAGTGCAGACCTCGCTACCAAAGCCCATGGCATTTAATAGATCACTGGATCGCGAGAACTTCCTCTGAACAGCGATGACTAGGTAAATGTGATAGGTAAATGGCGACTAGCAAAAAGTAAAGTCAGAATGAAGAGCTGGTCACAATCGCTTACAGCGTCCGCGGTGCTTCAACGAATCTCTTGATAGCGTTCCTGCTCACAGCTAACGAGCCAAGGATCCAAAGTCGGAAAATTGAGGAGTGAATTCACTCTTACAAGCAGCGATCAGATGGCCATGATAGTCTACATGTTGACGGCGAATCACAGAAAAGCAAAGTTGACGTGGTGGACAACCCCATGCTCTGACATGATTCCTACTAACCACCTTTTCGACCACTCCGCTACGCTACCACGAATGTTGTCTCCCCCCTATTCCCACCTCCCCTTCTCCCCTCGCCCCACTTATTCGGCAAGCTACCATGCTGTAGAGTGGGCCTAAAACGTGATGCGAAAAACCCCCAAAGTTTCACTAGATAGCCGAGTAATGAATTACTGAAAATCCCAAGCTGAGCGTTGCAAAGTACTCCAGTCTGCCAGTCGCCAGTCGCCAGTGGTCCATCTCGCCACAAATTGCCAGACTGATCTGCTAACTTTCCCCCTCTAGCCCGGCGCGAAAAAGTGATCTGTGTGTTGCGAGGGCCATCGCTTCTACCTCCATGGAACGGTCAACACAATAAGTCGAATGTGGTTCGCGATTTGTAGAGGACTGTGGAAAATGCTTCATTGAACAATTTAACAGCATTAAAGGAAATCACAATGAGCAAATTCCTCAATGGAGCAATTGTCGTACCTCTGATAGAACTGCAATACGATCACAGAGGATGTCCGCCTCATCCATGAAATGTGTAGCGAGGATTACAGTATGATTTTCCTTGTACTTCAATATAAGATCCCAGATAGCACGTCTAGCGAACGGATCGATACCAGCTGTTGGCTCATCAAGAATCACGATTTTCGAACCTACGAATGAAGAATTCCGAAAAAAAAGTGGTGAACAAGCGCTGCATAATGCAAAATCGTTTTCCAGCTTCAGGTGCCTGCACGAAATATTGTGTCGAAGTAAACGGCATTTCTCGACAGCTATTTTCATTCTATCTGCGTGGGATTTAGTCAATATATTATTCTGACTGAATTCAATTTCTCTCGATGACCGCCCCCGCCTATCTCTCAAAAGGATTAGTCGGTTCACCTTCTCCCAGAGTTGGGTAACTGAAGACCGAGAAGGTCGAAGATTTGATTACCTTCCCGAGATGGCCATGATTGTGGAGCTGCTAATCTCGAGAGCCCTTTTTTCGCATTCCACCTTGGGGGAAGGGGGAGCAGTCGTGCACTTTCGTTAGCCCACTAGTTTTGCTTCACAAGTCCCACTCTGACGAGACCTGTGTATTCTTGTGAGCTATTTGAACAGTATGACCTTCGTTATGAAAACCAAAGGCATTTTGAAAATGGTGAGTCGGATTGCTTCAATAACAATGTTATGATGGCAGTCCCTATAGCAACGGTAAGATTGTAAGACGTAAATTACACGATAGTGAAGAGAACAGAAAGAACCGGTCCAGAAGCCCCATAAAAATCCCGTGCCAAACAGCGCTTGTACGTGCATACCAGAGACCCTGGTTGGACGAATACCCAGCTCCTCCTTCTCACCTCACTCTCGAATTGGAGAGAGGTGGTAGAGGAACAACCGTACTACGTGGAAGCCAATTGGAGTGAAAGTGGCTGTAGCCAGAGGTTTGGGAGACGAGTCGCCACAAATGAGTCGCACCTTCCTCACGTTTTGTAAGTGCGGAAGTAGCATTTCTTCCATCTTGCGAACTACAGGGGGGGGGCAAAAAAAGACTTTTTTCTTCCTTGACTTTCGAGGCGCTATAAGTTACACTTTATTAAATTCTTATCGGACATTTTCACCACCATATTAAAGAGCATATCAAATACTATTACGACTCCGCCACAGCCTTCTGGAGGAGCGCCATCGAGAGATTCTGCCACGCGACCGTGAGTGGGTGCCTGAGATCAGCGAGATAGTCTCCGCCACCGTAGACCACCCTATTGAACTCCGCCCGAACCAGGTAATTGAGGGGGTTTGGGTCAGATGACCTGCTTGAATATTCCACCTTCCTCAGGTACTCAACGCCCTCCATTCCAAGTAGGCAAGAGTTTTCCCAACGCCCTTTGATTCCATGTGGTGTCACCCAATCCTGTAGCAGTACAGTTTCCAAGAAGGTACGGGCGACGACATGTGGGGAGGATATTCTTCTTGAGTTGTTCGATGTAACCGCCAGCGCTCACCTTCAGTCCGGAGCCCGCGAAGAAAATATCGGTCTGTTCATTCCAGGAACGTCCGGTCCCCACCATCAACGGGCGCCTTGGCGACGGAGGTGAAGATGATGTCCTAGACCGTAGCGACGTTGACGGAGCTGCTCGATGATGGAGGTCTTCCAGATAGAGAGTACTGCTCTCCAGGTAGCTAGTTATGGGTGATTCCATAGGGAAGTTTCGCAGCTTTCGCAGTCCTTACCATCAACCCGTGCCTTGGTGA
>MU912951.1:0-15276 GCA_036418165.1 Cooperia oncophora
GAAAAAAAGCTTGGGATTGCCATGTGAAGTAGCTCCTTCGCCTGTAAATTCGTCTATCTCAAGGGAAATTTCGAAGCGAATAAGGGCGAATAGTCTACATAACGAAAACATAACCTTACGAAGCACCACCGTACGTCTGAGGTATAACCGGCAGAAGGCCACCCTTTCGCCTTAAGACACATGGTACGCTCAAACACATTGAGGGTGTATGAGACTATCAGCCCCCAGCTGTCGATGTGTCGTGGTTTCCCCGCCCAAAACTGCACGGGGTCAGAGTACGGGGCCGTGGGAAAGTCTAATTCCTTGCTACACCGCCCAAAATGCAACTTGCGGCGCAAACTCCTTTATGCTAACAGCCGTCCGCGCGGCGCGTGTCGCGCGCGGCTCTCTTGGCTTTTTGCCAAGTCCTGTAATTGCGCTTTGGAATACAAGTAAACGCAATTTCCTGATGCGGATAACATTTGAGGTGTTGCTCATGCTTCAAAGTCCGAATAGAAGGTGATGAAGATGACAAAGGCTAGAAATGAAGAACAACGAATGTAGATGTAAATAAAACAAATGAAAAAAACTAAGGAAACGCATAAGATCACGCGAATTCGGCTCCAAAACCATAGAAATACTTTAAACTAACCAGTGCGACGCTTAGACCGTTTTTATTTTCATGTTTCGTGGAAATGCGCGGCCTCTGAGGGATATTGCAGAAGCAGCACAGTTGCTCTTGAGTTCTAGCCCTCGTCATCATCTTCGGTTCTTATTTTGCAGCACCTAAAATGTTATCCGCATCAGGAAATTGCGTTTTACTTGTATTCCAGAGCACAATTACAGGACTTGGCAAAAAGCCAAGAGAGCCGCGCGCGAGACAGCCGCGTGCGTGGACGCGCTGTTGGCAATAGAAGGAGTTTGCCCCGCAAGTTGCAGTGTTGGGGCGGTGTAGGCAAGGGAATTAGACTTTCATCCACAGCCGGCCATAGCTCGCCTGAGCCCCGTGCAGTTTCGGGCGGGGGAAAGACGCACCGACAACGGTGCGACAGCTGGGGGGCTTATAGTCTCATACAGCCGGTCGCTCAGAGTGTGTTGAGACGTAGACCACTGTGTTTAACAAATAAGCGCCCAGCAGTCAAAACCGGAATTCTTCACGCCAGGTTTTGCTCTCTCGGTAACGGGACTTGGCTTTAGAATATGTCTTTTTTAAAAAGTCCCTCACCGTCTTCGCCAGACGATAAATCACATCCGGCTTCCCTCTCATCTTTGCTTACGACATACCGTCGCTATCGTCCGACTACACACAGGCGCGGCCGGGCCCTCAAGTAACTAGCCAAATTTGGTGAAAACTGATGGTCGACCATGTCAGCTTTACCCCCGAATTTAGGTTCACGGATGAGCAACCTTCTAACATTAAGCTACATATAATCTGTCAAAATGAAGACACGCCCTATAGGCACCACGTAGGCAGTCGAACATTCACGAAACGGTTGGCTCTTCGACTAGTTTATACAACAGCGACGGAATGAAGGTGGACACCGTCAGAATGGGTGCCCTATATAATGGCAATTTTGTTCTTGCGCGAAATAGTCAACCGCTGCCGATGAAAATGGTGGCTTGAATTGCAACTGAGGGCGAAGGCACGAACAACGGAAATGTCTTTCTGGTTGTACAGTGGTTTGTTTCGTCTGAAAAAAGAAATAAGAAGCACAAAATCACAGCTACCAACCATCTTTTCTGCGGTCTATTTGTAGTTTTTTATGAACAGGATTCATGTGTTGGTTATAGAGACCCTCGCTCTACATATTTAGCGTTGTTACATTATCATTATTGTATCATTATTGTAACCTTTATGACATATCCTTTTACTCATTCTGTTGTAGCACTTCATCCGATTATCTATATCGTTATCAGTAGGCTGATCTGAGCGATTGTATAGGTTTCTCTCGCAACATTTCCTTATAATGTTTATAATCTCTTGCCAATACCAGCAAGCTCCCTTTACCAAGCTTCTCCTGAAAGGCGAGCCACTGCTGTCAGTATTACGCGCCCTTTGTCCAGTGTGGCGGCAGCCCTTTCAATGTTGGAGCCGACTTTCTCGAGAATTTCATCCAGCGACGGGGTGCTGGCATCGAGGCTATCAGCAGCGCTGCTGTAGCGCTCGAGAGCCGTGTCCACGTTGCTTGTTTCTGATTCGAGGATTGCTTTGATTTTCCGAATCCTCATCCTCTCTGTCCTTAGATAAGTCCTACGTTCGTGGTCCTCAGAGGGAGGTTCCAGTTCCCATGCCTCTAAGTCCTTGTACTCGTCCACTACAGCCGGCGAGCCGAATTACCGATTTGGTTAGAAAGTCTTTGCCTACTTGAAAGCAATGTGGTCATGTTAGTGCGACTACTCAGTCCGATCGTTAATGATGCAGTGGTGCAATCGCTCGGTGGTGCAGACAAAGGACGTTGTGCATGCGCAGACAGGACCTTATGCGAAGCGGGAATGTACACTCACTCCTTCGCTCAAAGAGTAGGACGTGAATCCTGGCGTCCTATCCTTCGATCGGTACCTGGCAGCTTACTCCTTGTCCGATCCTTTGGTGGTTCGTTCCTCGATCGATCCTTGGACTTCTGCTCCTTGACCGATCCTTGACTTGTCCTGGGTCGCTCAGGTCCGATGCACCATATGTCGTCGGTGATTCAAACCTCAAACTTGGGTAATTAAACGTTTATCTGGAAGCACCGCAATAAGAAAGAATTAAACTATAAAGCTCGGCTCACCAGGGCTCCTTTTATGCTGGTCAAGTGGGCGGAGCTTGCTGGTATTGGCAAGGAGATATAAACATGATAAGGAAATGTTGTGAGAGAAGCCTATACAATCGTTCAGATCAGCCTACTGATAACGATATTGGAGCTTACAGCAGAATGAGTAAAGGTAATGTCATAAAGGTTATAATAATGATACAATAATGATAATGTAACAACGCTAAATAGAGCGAGAGTCTCTATAACCACACATGAATCCTGTTCATAAAAAAACTACAAATAGACCGCAGAAAAGATGGTTGTTATTGTGACTTGTATCCTAATTTTTTTCAGGAAAGCAACCACTGTAAACCAGAAAGACATTCCGTGTTCGTGCCTTCGCCCTCAGTTCAATCAATGCCACCATTTTCATGGCAGGCTGTTGATTTCGGAGAAAAATTGCCATCTTGATTTCGGNGAAAAATTTGCTATTATTAGTGGCGACCAATTGTGACGGTGTCCATCACGTCATCCGTGCTGTTGTAAACTAGTCGTGAGCCAATGTGAATAACGTGGGCACACCCCATAGAGACCCAATGCAGCCTTGAAGTTCGAGTTGTCCGGACCTGCTCGTCTTGCCAACAATGCGACACCCTGCCGCCTTTGACTGACTAATCGTCTCTTTGCGTCACACAAAGGTAATACCATCTAAAAGTGGAAATACGAAAAATGCGGTGTAAAAACTGGACTTGTGACAGAGAATAACCTTCGAGAGCCTTTGAGTTTTGTGGGTGGGGTGACTGAGGAGGCGTTAGAAATGCCGCTTTTGAGGGTCACAGCAGCTTAGTTACTGCGTGTGAAGCCGTAGAAATGGAACAGTCTCAGTGACTGAGGGCCAGACCACCTATACAAAGAAAGATGCCTCGGAGTTGTTCGAGCTTTGGGGACTGGCTTTAAGCAACGCTGTTAGTCTACGCGGACGAATGCGCGCTCTTCCTGTCTCTCCAAGAAATATTGCGGGTATTTTGGGTGTGCTCATGTACAAGAAGAGAGACTATTATTAAAACATTTTTAGGTGAGTTCTAGTTGTTCAACTTTCTTTGCTATGAACTCGAAAAGGCGGTGCTCACTAAACTAATATTAAGGTATACAATATCACCTGGCTTTCTGTAAAATAACTCTTCTCCTCGTCCATGGCCGAGCGCCTTACGAATCTGCCATAAGGTAAACGGTAATTGGAGTCGCTACTGTATGTCATCGTCGCATTGAAATAATCGACCGGCATCTGGATCAATTTTGTGTTACTGTAGCGCTCTACAGGCCTCCGTTCAGCTGCTGATTCCTTGAAAGCCATTCCAGTTTTTACCTTTTTCCAAGCCCCTCCAGCGTACGGTGGCGCTTCGAGCAACATGAACACCATCAGCTGATGAGGATATCGTTTGGGAAGATCGTGCACGTTTATATTGGGACCATGAAATATGTACGCGGAAGGGATTCGTGTGCCCATAACCGTCCCTGAAAGGTCAATAGTATTTAGTAATAATATGTAATAGTAGTAATACTATATATACTATTACTGTTATATATTCTTACTGAACATTACTGACCTTTTCTTGATAATAATGGCCATTCAGCAAGTGAAATAGTATATGAGAAAAGGTTAAATATACCCTCACTTTTTGAAGTACACGGCGCAACCTTACCTCGAACTCGAGAGAATGTTTTCGTAGGAGAAAAAAAATTCGGCACTATCTAACTACTACTACCCTAAAGTCAAGGAAGTTTTTTGGTGGAAGTTTGCCGTACAGGTAATTCGGTGTTCTGATCACAATTAGCGCTAGTTCGGCGCCGCAACCTTTCTTACCGAATTCTGACCGTAAATTTGTAATAGTAGGGTTATTTGGTGTCCTGATCACGAATACAGAATTAGTTTCCAGTCCTGACCCCATTTGGCGCCGTTAAGCGCTGACTTGGCGCCACACCTTTTTTTATCAAAATAAATAAAACCTGCATAATGGGGTTGTTTGGTACCCTGATCACGAATATGACATTTAATTTTTGACGCCAGCATTTAACGCATCTCTGAGGCTGAGCCCGGGAGAAAGAGTGAGTTCCTTCAGGTCAGGCTCAGCCTTAGCAGAGCGCAGATGATCGCAGTGTCTTCCATCAGCGCCAGCGCCAAAAATGAATGTGATATTTGTAACCAAGATTTACGGTTATAGGGTACCTTGCACCGTGCGCACCGTGGCCGCAGGCGCCAGGTCACTCAAGCGGATCTGATATGTCGTGTCAGGAGGTTGAATTACCCAAAGAACTCAACTTTCAGCCAAATCTGCCAGTGGAAAAAAGCCGATCAAGATCCGGCCTGTTTCGGAAAAGTGGGGTAGTAATAGTTGGTGTTCGAAAATTTTTGCACCCCATTTTTCGAATCAACAATCACTCATATTCTATAAACAGAAGCTTTGTGTGTCGGTTTGGTCGGTCTGCATGTATGTATGTATGTATGTTTGTCCGTCCGCAGAAATGCTTCAAGGGATTCAACATGTAAGTGAAAAGAGAGAAACGACCGCTAGCCAAAGTCAAATCTAGAAAGCTTTCGGTGCAGATGTATCATCCAGTGTTTTGATTGCGATAACTCCACTATATAACAACCACTTAGTGCACTCCGAGCCATTGCACGGGCTGCTCGCGTGGCAGCTGGACGTGAGCACCTGCAGTAGGACAGGGTAGGGAAGGGCAGGGGTTAGGGGGCATAGGGAATAGGGTAGGGCGGGGTGGGGCGAGAAAGGGCTAGGGAAGCGAGGTTAATGGGTTGCTAGCGTACAGCTAGACGTGAGTGCAGTGGGGCAGGGTAGGGAAGAGCAGGGGCGCGCGGAGCATGGAATTAAGGTAGGGCAAGGGGGGGGGGGTGAGGACGGGCAGGGGTGGGACGTGAGGTTAGAGGAAGGTAGGGAGGGGGGGGGGGAATGTAGAAATGCGCTTCAACAGTAGCACACCACAATGGTGACAACCGAAGCATTAGTGAAAGCTTGTGTTCACTAATGCTGCGGTTTAGTGAGCCGAAGCTTTTCACTAATGCTTCGGTGAAGGCGACAAATAGAAGAAAGGAAGGATCAACCGCTAGCAAAGTTGCAAGGCAATCCATAATGTGCTATCAATTTGAAGTGATATTTCGGATGTGAGAACACCCTGTACTGTATAAGACAACCATATAGGATGTACTGCTCGCGTGGCAGCGAGACGTAAGCGCGTGCAGAGAATCAGGATAAAGGAAGGGACTGAGGCTTTCGGGGGAGGGGTTGGAGTTGGTGGCTGTACGATTGGGAAGACACCGCAGCGGTGGAGGCAGAAGCAGGAAATATCAACCAGTGGCAGAGTTGTGAACGAATTCATGCCGTTGTATCGACTGGACGTAATGATTTGAATGTGGCAAGCGCCGCCGTATTACATAAGAGACGCGTTTTGCGTATTGCGAGGCCACTTACGACAGCTCTCGCGGGCAGAGCCTGACGTGAGAGCGTGGAAGTGGATTCGGTAGGGAAGGGCCTGGAATGGGACACTGGGAGAGTGGGTTGCGGTCGGTGGTGGGGTACACTGAGAAACGAACAGTGGTCGCTTAGACAAGGTGGCACACCCGCTACTTTGGGTGAAAGACGCAAATTGAAAGTTTTAAAGAAAGGAGGCAACGTACCGCTAGCAGAGTTGCGAACGCATTTATTCTAACGTCAATTTGAGATAATGTTTTGAGTGATATCACCTTTGCTTTCAAACTTTTAATTACTGATGAAAACGAGTAATACTAGAGAAAGAATGTACAATCAACATAAGTAGCCCAAATACTAGCATCTGCAATCTTCATGCGACGTAATCGAATGGATTGCATAATAGAAAAGGAAAGCGCTGATCGGTAGGCGTTCCGATGCAGATAGGAAGCGAGATTTGTCCATAACACCACCCTTCTGCAACAATAAGCGTGGACTCAGGAATGCAGAATCCCGCCGGGCAGTTCTAGCTGTTACGATTCGTTCAATACAGCTCATTATATACTATAGCAAGTCAGTGAAAGGATAGAAATTCCCTTTTCCAAAGGAGAGGCTCAGGCGAAGCCGGGCTGAAGAAAAAGAGGAGAGCTCGGCGTAAGCCGGGCGATCCGACAGGTATTATTATGAACTGCCAAAGTCAGGTCGATAAAACTAATAAACTATAATTGATAGAAATATGCTAATTTGATTCGCAAGTAGTTTTTTTTATGTTTATTTTCGATTACATTGACGTTTTAGCATCGATTGAAAGCCTGGGTATATACTGAGTACCAAGTGGTTTGAAGACGCATCGAAGAACGGAAGGCGCAAAAAGAGGATTGTCACAATCAGGGCAGGTCTACAGTTTTGCCATGCCCGCTTTGCTGACTGGCGAGGGACATGCGCCCTGTACCTGCGAAAAAAAAAGCGGCACTATCGGTTGAAATCAAGCCGGGCGAACGTGCGCTCGTCGAGGTAGACCCACAACATTTACCACTGAGCTGTAAAAATTATGAGAGATGCCGGAGATGTGTAAGGTCTTCGCCTTTAAAATTCAGCAGCCAAGAACAAGTAGTGAAGGTGGATTGTTGATTTCTTTCTGATAGCTCAACAAAAAATTGACAGTAGCTTTCTTCTCTACGAGGTCACATCGGTTTTTTTTAACGAAGCTAATTTACAATTCTTTCCCACTCTAGCACTGTATTAGTGTAATATGAAGTAACTTTGAGTCCACGCCACATCAAAGGCACAGCGCTCTGAAATATTAATTTACTTGGTCTGCAACCGAGAAGTTTCAGATATTTATTTTATTTTGAAGTACGAACAGTTTCAGATAGTTGCTTTGCGGATGCTTTCCATTAGTTCGAGGGCGGTAAGCCGTGTGTAGGTATCGGAATTAAAAATCAAAAGTGTATGAGCCATTCGAATTGTCAGTGGAAAAAAAGAAGCAGTAAGACGTTTCGAATTGGATCTTTCTGTTCCGTGCGGGATGCGAAGAAACGCAGAGCGGCTTAGGGGGAGGCATTTTGTGCATTCGTTAGTTTTTCTATATTTTCATGTTAAACGCAAAGCCCATTGCGGCAAATGTGCGAAAAGCAAATGTGGTTTCTTTTTTGCTCCTTTTTCGGCATTCCAGGGGCCGAACAGCCAAAAAGAAGCCCACTTTTATGGTTCATGGCAGGCCCTACAAAGTGCAATGAACCGTTTCGAAAAAGCGGGCACAACCTGAACGACCTCTCTTGCAAGACACTTATATCAGTTGAATAATGAAAACAGAAGCAACAAGAAGAAAGTCACCTAGGAAATGAAGCTGCCCTTGGTCCCGAACTCAAGAAAAAAAGGCGAAACCCCTGCTTCTCATTTCAGGTCCTCTTTAACACCGAAAGTCGTTAGTTTTTAGTTGGTGACCACACTTCTTCTTTTTCTTCTTCTCAGCGTTGTCTCGCTTAATGGCGAGGTCCGCTCTTTTGATATAAACTACGTCCACTTTCCCCGATTGAATGCCTGATCGGAGTGAATGCCGGCTATTTTCAAGTCGGTATGCAGTGTGTCGAGCCAGCGCTGTTTGGGACGCTCCTTTTGGCCGCTTTCCTGGTACCTCGAGTTGGAGAGCAGTTTTACGGACGGTGTCAGCCTTCGCGCGAAGTACGTGCCCGTACCATCGAAGGCGCGTTTCACGCATTTTCTCTGCTATGGGGGGCCACGCCATACTTCTTGCGCACGATCGTTACAGATCGCTCCGATCGCGTGACGCCCGCATCTTTCCTCACAACGAAGGCGGCTTCTACTTCTTTGGTCGTGCAAGACTCGGCACCATATAAGGCGACAGGTCGGACGACAGTACGGTGGATTTTCGACTTTAAACGCTCTGGCATTTTCTTATCGCAAAGGATCCCCCCAGATGATTTACCACTATTGAGCTGGCGACCACTATTAAGAAAAAAAGGTCACTTCTATTTATTATAGTAGAGCGTTGGAGCTTCTATTTGGTAGAGCTTCAAGTAAAAGCGTTGGAGCGCCCTCGTCGCATACCCGCGATGAGGATCGCCGCTCTTGCTGTCACGAAGTATGATGCCGTTTTACGCACTAGCGCTTGGAAGCACTACTCGCCAGCATCATAAAGACCGGGAACTTTGTCTAACCGTGGTAGGTGAGCGCAGTATTGGTGAGCGGCCTTCTAAGCAGTTTGTCTACCAAACTCTCTCAGGATAACGGCTTGCTTTCTCTTCCGTCATAGTTGCACGTAATGCTAACAATACGTTTCATGGCGCATATTAAGTGCAAACATGAATAAATAATTATCATAATATTAATTTTAAAACTTTCCTTCCTTTATGATCTGCTGTTAACGCCACAGTTCGCTTTCTGGAAGTTATCACGAAAATTGTCATGACACTGACAAAAGTAAATCAAAAGTCTTTACGCCAATCGGGACTCGAACTCGCCTTCATTACTGGCGAGTGCACTCTACGCTTCACCACTAGGAACGCTCCGTACCCTCTCAGCTCGATCGCTTTTACATCATAAATAATCAAAGAAAGATGAATCAAAGAGTTGTCAAAAATATTTTCCTTGTGATGTTACATGAACCTGTCGCCGGAAAGGCGCCGATACAAGATCCGATTGTGAGAAAATATACGTTCCACAGCAGCACGACATAACAATGAGCCACGTTTGGAACGACTTCGAGCTACTTCTCCATGTACTGTTTCTCTCTGGAAATGGCCACATCTGAAATACATTATTTAGTGAAGGAAATGTTACCTGAAATTCTCATGGGAAGAGATTTATGGTCACTCTACAAGGGAGGTCGTTCAGGGCGTGGTGAGCTTTTTCAAAATGGTCTTGTGCATATTGTAGGGGCACATACGAGGACCAGAAAACTGAGGTTCATTTTCGCTGCGCGCTTCTACGAAAAAAAAAAAACGTAAAAAATAGGTCGATGGTTCGGATCCCACCGAGGACAAAATTTTGCTTTTCTACAATTTTTCATTTTTTGGATCCATGTTTGTCTAAATAATTGGTCCTAACAAAAACATTCACGATAAACTGAACAATCCTACTTTTATGGAGCAAAACTGCTTTTTCGTTCGAATTCGTTAGTATGCACAGACTCAGCTCTTCGGCGCTATGCCGGTGCCAGATGGCACTGGAACCGAAAATAAAGTCTAGAATCGTGATCAGGACTGTCGATTACCCCTAGGAGCAAGTTTTGAGCGAAAAATTTTTTTGACTTTTTCGGGTTGTAGGTGACCGTTTGGTCGGCAGTGTGAGCGGAGTCTCACATCTTCGTAACAGCGATGCGTATCGTTGACGCTACGGACCCCGGACAACCCAATAAGCAAACCCAAGAAGGTCAAAACAATTGTTTTGACCAAAAATTCGTTTTTAGTGGTAATCAGTGGTCCTGACAAATATATTCTTGGCGTCCACGCAATTTGGCGACAGAATAGCGCTGAACGTTCCCTATATTGGTGTACATAACGAATTCAGTGGAAAGAAGATGTGGCCCCAAATTGTCTATAATTGACACCACACCAGAAGTTACTAAATTCGCAATCAGATCCACTGTATAGCCTATGAGGATCAACGTCCAGCAACAATCTTGTTCAATGGTGCGTGAAAATCGAAATAGTTGAATAGCACTGACTCATGAGGTACAGCTACTCAGAATGTGCCCATAAATGGCAAATATCCGAGTTATATTCATGCGCAGACACTAATGGAAGCGAGAACAGCGAAATCTGAAAAATGCAAAAAGCCGCGACGCAAGGGGAGCCGAACCATCAACCCCACCCTCACTGTCCGATTGCGAAACCTCCACTCTATCCGCTAGGCCATCCGATGCTCGACTCTGCTAGCGCTCTTATCGTTGATGAAACCATTGCAAGAAGCCGTTCACCCTTGAGCACGTGACCCAAGTTGGAAGCTCACTTGCGGCGATTTTTCGCTTCGATTCAAATAGCCCCGCAGCGAAAATGAAGCACACTTTTCAGGCCCTTGCATGAGCCCCTACAATATGCAGAAAACCGTTTTCGAAAAGCGCACCACGCCACGACCTTCCTTGTCAGGGCACACCGTCGCGAAGGATGCCCAATAGGGGGGAAGTCCTTTCGGAAAGATGCCCATTGGCGCGGCGAAGCCAATTATCTTGTCGCATACATAGCCGTGATGAGAGGGGCAGTCAACACCGAACAGCGCAGGGGTGTCACTAGCGCTACAAGAAAGCAAAGTCAAAATGAAAATAATTAACAGTTGACATACATTCGTAAGGCAGCGTTCAGATTTCGCGACAGCAGCGCTTCGTCGCGCGTCGACGCGAGTCGAAAGCATGCGCATCGATCGCGTCGAACGCGCGACCGAAGCGCTGCCGTCGCGAAGTCTGAACGCTGCCTAAGCACTTAGATGACTTAGCAGTACATCTTAAACGAGTCCCGTGGATAGGCCATGCACCTTTTTGAACTCCATGAGAAAATCTGCTTGCGAGGACAGCCATCACATAGAGGGATTTCAAGCTGCTTCGCTGATGGAGGTCTCAGCAAATGTGCCCCAACACAATCAAAAGGCAGGTGCTCGGTTATTTGATAGTGAAATGGGTCGGCTGCCGCTCGAACTTCTTTCCCGCGCGCGAGAACAGGAAGCAACAGCACTTAGGTTGCCGCTCAATATCTTGTAGATCCACTCTCTCTGTTGGTGGGAACCTAAAGGAGCATCCAAAAAGTGTCGAGGATTCATAGCTAGCTTAGGCAACATAGCAGTGATAGCGAATAGTATAAATGATCGTCATAGACTTAGTCATTCCCTCTGTTCTAGTTTGGACAGTATCGCTACCCGTGGAAGCTAACGCAACATATCTATTAGGATATCGGAGTGTCTCATCTAAGGGGAATTCTTCCTATCAATAAAGGGGTGCGTTTCGTTGGATCCTATCATGTGAACCTACGTTGCGTTTCGATTTTCATTCGTACATACTTTCTTTGATGGGACGGTGATCAGTAGTGCTGCAAGGTGCTAAGGAGCCAGGGGGAACTCGCAGCTCAGCGAACCAATTTTTTTAATGTGCACTCTCAGCGGCTAAACGGTCCGTGGGATCGAGCCAACCAGTAAACAGACCAGGCAACCCATTTGTACAGCCAAATCGTCGGCGCTTTTCGCTTCTGTGACACACATGCCTTAGCCTTACTTTGGACTTTGGACTTTCTTCTAATGAGCTGAAATACTCGAATTATGCCAGATATGCTCCGTATGTGTGTACTTGATCGACGCTCTATTCCATAGAATCCTACTACTTTCAGCTAGTTCCCTCCATGCTCGGTGAAACACAGACGCAGGTTTACCAGAGTTAGCCGACGATCCGATCGCTTCAGTAAATGAACGTTGAATGAAACAGTGAGGTTGCATAGAAATTTACCTTCTACGACTGCACTCCGTATCCCATCTCCAACGCTCTTTTGTTAGAAAAACTGGTAATTTCTGTCAGCATCGATCAACGGATATGATTCTGGGAAACAAGGATATCAACCTTCGCAGCTTTTACCATAGAGCACACCACCTCGTCGTGTAAAGTTTCTGCTGGATACGACTCCCAAACCCGAAAAAAACATAAGATGACATCGAATTGGATGCTTGGATTTGAACGTTCATCCAGCAATTACAATGAAGCAAGCTATTCTGCGGTATATTTTCAAGTAGGCCAGGAACTGCGGATATACCTTTTCTTTGAACATCCATAACTTTAGAGTGGAGCTTCTAAACAGGTGAAAGCAGCGTTGTAAAGTAAACAGGTTCGACACGGAGAACTCACCCATCTCCCCTCCCCCCTCCCCGGTACCATATGCATTTCTTTTGAGGGCATTGCTACGCTTTTGGGACACATATTAATATTAAATTCATCAGAAAATAATCCATTCGGCTCCGGTTGACATCACCTCCAGTGAAGGATCATTGGTTAAAACAGAAGAAGCAACATGGCTATATGACGTACAATAAGCACTGGTTGGAGCGCAGGACGACCAGCAGTAGCCCAGCAATAAACTAGGTTTCATGTTGAAGGTGTTATAATTGAATATATCGAAGGGCAGGTTTGGAATTTCCAATACTAAATAATGTAACAGCAATGTTTTTAAATTTTATAAAGGCACGTCAATGTGATGATGACTGTTTGTCGAAGCAGAAAAATAGACAGGCCAATATAACGTACAATGACTGCCATCAGAACAAAGGATCGCCAGTATAGGTCCAGTAATAAGGAAGATTCAATGCTGATTGTGTAATGTGTGAACTACTGAATGAACGGGTGTTGAATTTCGTGTTAAGGGCTGAGCCCGCATTCAAATTTGATTTGAGCAAGTAACCCCTTAGTGAAGAAAAACCAGAAAGAAATCATAGGAAAGGCCTATATAGAACCCCTTGCTTAATTGAGGTTGTACGTGCTCAAGGCGAAGAGAAGGTGCGGTCGCACGAGTTCTCACTTGTTGATATCAGCTGTTTTCCCTTATCACCTCACTCTCACCACTCGACGTGGAGAGAAGCAGCAGCGAAACAACCGCACCATCAGATAACCATTAGGAATGAGTGGAGGGCGGTGCCAATGATTGTAGGTTGGGCCAATGATAAGAACGACGGCATCGTGGGCTTCCTCACTCGATTTTTCCCTGCGAAAGTGGTGTAGTCGTTGCCTCTGCGGACAAGACTCTCTACTCACAAAGAGAGAGGAAAATTTCAACTGAACGCGGACCCTGCCCCTGCCTCTTAAACTTCTTTTGGTCTATCACTACATGGTGTATCGACATACCGACAAACCGACACACAAAACTTCTGCTTTATAGAACAGAAGATAGTATTAGGTTGTCCGGAAAGTTCTCAGCGTTTTGGGTGTCACTTTAAACGATCGTAACTTTTTTAATACTCATCGGATTTAATCGAAATAGGCACCATTCGAATCAGCACACTTTTGCCAATGTGACAGCAGTCGAGAAATCCCATCAAAGTAAAAAACTGGGTGGTCGAAAATTCACGAAATCCACTAAGGCTTTTTTGCCTGGTCCTGATTGATGAAGTATTTTCCAGCAAGGGAGTTCTGAAAATGTTAGAAAAGGTGATAGTCGGTTGGCGAAAGGTCTGAAGAATATGGCGGTTGAGGTAGAACTTCAACCCCCAATTCGTTCAATTTATGGATAGTGATTTGTGAAACGTGTGGGCGGGCGTTGTCATGCAAAGGAATCGGACCCTTTCTTTTGATAAGTGTTGGCTGCATCTGACAAAATTTTCGGTACAATTCGTCGATTTCTTCACAGTAGGGTTCTGCTGTGATGGTTTGGCCTGGTGATAAAAAGTTATAGTGGATCACACCAGCCGATGACCACCAAGCCGTGACCAGAATCTTTTTTTCGTGAGGGTTCGGCTTTGAAAATTACCTCGGTGGTTCGTCGAAATCCAACCACTGTCCGGAACGTCTCCTGTTATCATACATGACCCATTTTATCATGACAATTCGGCCCAAAAACAGGTCGTTTCTGCTGCGCAAAAGCAATGCAGAAGGAACCTCGAGACGTGCCGATTCCTGCCGGTCACTCCGATTGTGGGGCACCCAATTGTCGAGTTTTTTCACCTTCCCAATGCGTTCCAGACCATCTGCAACAGTGGATTTGCCAAGGCCTAGCTCTTCTGCTATCTCTCGAACTGTTTGGGATGGGTCAGCCTCCAAAATCCCCCTAAAATCCTCGTCAGATATTGCTTTAGGTCGACCGCTATGAGGTTCATCTTCAAGGCTGAAATCTCCAGAACGAAATTTGTTGAGCCATTGCCGCACAGTGCTTTCTCTAGCACTATTGGGCCCCCACACCTGGTTAATTTGTTGAGCTGTTTCGATTGCGGATTGCCCCAATTTATAGTCGAAGAAAAAAATCGTCCGAAGTGCTCTTTTCACATGCTTGAAAAAATCTTGAAAAAGGGGGTTTATCAAGCAATGGTGAAACGGCAATTATACCATCAGATAGCGCAAGAAATTCTCTACAGGATGTGCTACTGAGAAGCAAGGCAGAATGAGTTTTTAATCAGCAGTGAATGTACAAAAAATAGGTGCACAAAACGCTGAGAACTTTCCGGACAACCTAATATAGGATACTGCATCAGTGCTGATCCGTACTTGTTGTTTTACCCAACTTAATAGGTGACCAAGTCCTCTCACGTCGCTACGGTAGCAGCGGTCCATTAAAGACACATAGTACGCTCATACACATTGAGGGTGTATGAGACTATCAGCCCCCCAGATGTCGATGTGTCGTGGTCCCCCCGCCCAAACATGCCCAGGAATGGAGATACAGGGCCGTGAAACACGCTAATTCCTCCATGCTCCGCCCACTGCCTTTTTACGGCGCAGATTCCCGCCCTTCATAACATCCGTCGTAAGCGCGCGTGTCGCGTGCGGCTCCTTGGCACTTTGCCAAGTCCTTTAATTGCGCTCTCAAGTAAAACGCAATTTCCTGATGCGGATAACATTGGAGGTGCTACAAAATAAGAACAGAAGATGATGACGAGGG
>MU912951.1:15376-28065 GCA_036418165.1 Cooperia oncophora
ACATAGTACTCACCACACATTGAGGGTGTATGAGACTATCAGCCCCCCAGATGTCGATGTGTCGTGGTCCCCCCCAAACATGCCCGGGAATGGAGATACAGGGCCGTGAAACACGCTAATTCTTCCATGCTCCGCCCACTGCCTTTTTACGGCGCAGATTCCCGCCGTTCATAACATCCGTCGTAAGCGCGCCTGTCGCGTGCGGCTCCTTGGCACTTTGCCAAGTCCTTTAATTGCGCTCCAAATACCAAGGGAAACGCATTTCCTGACTGCGGATAGAACATGGAGGTGCTACAAAATAAGAAGCAGAAGATGATGACGAGGGTCAGAACTCAAGAGCAACTCGGCTGCATCTGCAGTATCCATCAAGGGCCGCGCATTCCCACAAAACATGAAAATAAAAACTAAAAACGGCATACTCGTTAGTTTAATACAAGCAAGACGCAATTTCCTGATGCGAATAAAATTTAAGGTGTTGCTCATGCTTCAAAATCCATGTACAAGGAGATGAAGATGACACAGGCTAGAAATGAAGCACAACGATGTAAATGTAAAAACAAAAATGAAAAAATCAAGGAAAGGCAAATTAGATAAACTGGCCTGTAAATTTCTACGATCCGGCGCCAAAGCCATAGAAATACTTAGAACAAACGAGTGGGACGCTTGGGCTGTTTTTATTTTCATGTTTTGTGGGAATGCGCGGCCCTGATGGATACTGCAGATGCAGCCGAGTTGCTCTTGAGTTCTGCCCTCGTCACGGCATTGTTGGGCGGGGGGACCACGACACATCGACATCTGGAGGGCTGATAGTCTCATAATTTTAGCATTTAAGCGCGACGACGCGACGCTGTCAAAATCCGGAGCTGCCCTCTTTGGGCTGTGAGCTATCTCCTCTAATTCTGTCTCATAACAGATCGGTGGGAACACGCGCTTCCACTTCGGACAACGTGAACATTTCAACAAACAACGTCATCGAATTTTCAACCGCTCACTTGATCAAGGAGGCAGTGGATTTTTTGGAAGTCAGCAGAAAACTTGACTACCACCTTGAGCGCTTTCTATCCCATAAAGTTGACAACGTGGCCAAAAGAGGCAACTAAAATGCTCAGCTGCCTACGCAAAAAATTCCTCAAGCAAGGACCAGTCATGCATATTCTCGAAGGTCTAAATGGGGAAAAGTACACAACAGATAAGGATAAAGCGGAAGCTCTCGCAGACTACTTTGAAAGCGTTTTCGTTCCTGATTCTGGGGGCGATCTAAATCTTCCTCCCATCACTAACATGTGTCTCAAATTCCTAATCATTAGCCCCGCAAATGGTGTAAAACGTTGACGATCCCTCAAGCCTGGATTTTCTTTAACATCGGATGGCCTACCACAATTCTTTTTCAAAGCGTTTGCGAAAGAGCTCTCCGAACCTCTTACTATAGAACATCTCATTTCTTCTTGGACAGGTCCCATTCATATGGAAGCCCCCTATAATAACTCCTCAAGGCGAAATAGCTAAGCTCATTTCTAGCTTCAGGCCTACAAGTTTTCTGCTCACTCCACTCAAAGTTTTGGAGAAATAGTCAAAAGCTGCTTACTCGCATGGGTATTGAAACTTCAGTGCATTCCTCTTGAGCAGCATGGTTTCCTCCCTGGCTCTTCCACTTGCACACAACTCATAGACTGCACTCATTCCTGGATTGAAGCGCTCAACTCCGGGCAAAAAGTTGGAGTTGTGTACTTTGATCGGACTGAAAGCTTTCGACAGTGTGAGTCGATCTAGCCTCCTCGCAAAACTGAAAAGCATGGGTGCTCAAGGGAATGTTTTCAATGGTTTCTGTCCTATTTGAGTGGCTGGAAAATGAGGGTACGCTCTACAAACTATGTATCAGCACCGAGAGACTGTACTTCAGGAGTTCCGCAAGGGGGTAGTTTGTCCCCACTACTGTTTCCTCATATACACTTACGACCTCGTTAACTTCCTGAAGATTGATCGTAAGCTTCATGTTGCAGCTTGTGCAATCGACATAAAAGTACCTATTGGTTATGATGACAAAAGTAGAGATGATGCCCAAAGGCTTCTGAATCAAAGCAGTCGAGAATATGCATAAGTGGTGTGCTCAGTGGGGACTCAGGATTTCCAAGAAGGATATCTTTTCTCGTTGGGAAGCCCACAGCTTGAAATACGGTTCCTGATGGGAGCCTAGTAACACCAGTTGACAGTGTTAAAGATCTTGGTGTCAGTTTGTCGAATGATTTTAAATGGAGTACTCACGTTCATGACACCTCAGGTAAAGCGCTCAGGCTTGTCACCTTGATTTCAGAAATGTGCATACCTCTGACATCTCTACATGGATTAAGCTTTACAAAATGTATGTCTCTCCAATAATTGGTTATTGTAGCTCTGTATGGAGCCCTTCATTAAACAAGGATATCCAAACAATTGAAAAAGTTCAGAAACACCTACTAGAATCCTTTTCCACGGTCTTTCCGAACAATGGCTATGTGCGAGCTTTGCCATCGTACCAAGCTCGACCAACTTAACTTAAGGAGCCTTTTTATAGGCGCATTCAATCTGATTAAATTTTGGCGTTCAAACTACTGAAGGGCGAGTTGCGCAACAAGCCATCTGAATATTGGACTTAGAAAAACTTCCAGGCGGCGAGGCACAATTCGGTTTCCACAGCCTTTGAATGGGCAGATGGCGTCGTGAAAGAGCTCGATCTTTCGTATTGAGACCGGATAAGTGGATCGAGTCGGTTCCTTCTTGGTTAATGGAGCACGGCGATTTGAGGCAATTCAGAAAACACATGAAAAAGATCGATACTAGAAATGTTGGGCATAGCTGATGTCTCCTGAAGCTCGGTATCGTCACTCGCCAGTATCTAGTTCACACGAAATTCTTTTTGCGGCTGCCCCCTTTTCGCTATCTCATGATGTATTCCAGCCCCTCAGACTTACCAGCACAGATGTTTACTCTCCAAAACCCTGTCTCGATGCTGCTGTGAAGAATCAATACGAGTAATCCACCATATCACCTGTGAGTACCAAAGTATCCTGTCCGGCTCAACGCACTCATGCGGTTTGCTTGTGACGCTTAACTAGCTTGCCGTTTCCACGTGGGAAGTCGGTGTACCCGTGTTTCGGAGTCTCGGTAAGCTCCTATGACCCCGAAAGTGGCGACTGGGCATCTTAGCCGACAGATGCAGTGGGCGCCACATCCGGTCATGAGGTGATGCGATGCTCCTGATACTTCTTATATGGTACTCATAACCTTTCTCCGTCCATAAGCACCAACACATGCAACATCAAAGCGCACTTCTTGGCTAGTAAGCCTTTCAACTATCAAATTTTTTCATTTGGATTATTCTTAAGATCTGTCCTTACGCGTTTACCTAGTTCAGTGCTACGCACTATTGTTTTCCTGAGTTTTCGTTGTTACATCCTCTGCTTAACTTCGTGTTTTTATTTTTTTCTTCTTATCCTAGTCAGTACTGCCACGTTTTACTTACCGCACTCGCTATCCGTTGACTGACCATGGCGCGTTCGTTGGGCGCAAGATAAATAAATAAATGCATCGACAGCTCCAAAACTTCTGAGCCTATTTTAGTAGGCCGACTTTGAGTTGCTGCTATCGGTGACAGGAATTTTACCCACTGTTCGACACATTTTGAAGAACTTACTGCCAGAAAACACATGAGAAAAGCAAACAAAATGGGAGACCTCGCGATCGCATTGTATCACACCAAAGCTGGTAAAAAAACTGGCGCGCTGATGAATGATTCACCTTCCGCAAGACAAAAATCAAACATTGACAGCAGCATGTGTTGAAGACTCTCTTCAGGGCTTCGTATACCGGATATGCAATAGCGGAAAAAAACTTGGAACAAGCCCAAGTTGCGCACTTTTGATAGTTTTACATATAACAATTTTTTAACTGCACCTGAAAACTTTGCTTGCTCAAATCAAGTGCGCCCTGAAAAGCTATTCTGAGAAATGAAGTTGCTTGGTTAAACTCTATACCGAAACAGGATTTCGAAGCTTATTGCGATACAGCATGTCGCTGCCACTCTAATATTGGACCGGTTTTTAAAGTTTCCATTGCTTTAAAAACAACGCAGCGTTCTCGAATATCTGCTTAAAAAAGAAATGGATAGATTGAAGCGAAGCAAGCAGACAAGTGTAATGCGTTCCAGCATGGATCGCAAAGCCATTAGGTGGATCGCAAAGCATTAGAAACTTTGAGATTTGATTCAGTACCGGAGTGGCCGCGGCATGCCACTCTCAACATTCCTAAAAATTCTATCCTGGTGACCAATCTAGTTAATAGACTTCATTTTTTGAAATAGCATTTCAAGACGATTTGAGCAGATTGACTTGAGCAGAGAAAGTTTTCATGTACAGTTTGAATATTGTATGTTGGACTATTAAAAAGCGAGCAACTTGGGCTTTCCAATTTTTTCCTCGACACTATATCGATCATATCAATCTGTCATTTATTCACTCACGCGGCATCAGTAGAGAGCAAGCACTTCAGGTGCGAAGCAAATGTCAGCTGGGTTTGCTCGAAGCTGGACACTGCCTTTCCTTCGGCACCAAGTCAGGGTGAACAGGAGTGTTTTAGATACGAGATATGAAAAACTCAACAGACAGAAAGCCAACCTTATATTAACGGCTACGATACCTCCACCTCCGCTTGAACCAGACTGTTCGCCTTTGCCACCCGTCC
The DNA here is from genome assembly GCA_036418165.1 of Cooperia oncophora. Lineage (NCBI taxonomy): Eukaryota > Metazoa > Nematoda > Chromadorea > Rhabditida > Trichostrongylidae > Cooperia > Cooperia oncophora. The sequence goes on from MU912951.1 coordinate 20,093, forward strand.
TGTTGAAGAGGAAAATGAGTAGACTGCAGCACAAAACAAAACGCTACAGGAAGAAGTATTAGAAATTCCTCCAAGCATTCACTGCTACAAATCTATTCAATTCATCATGAGGACTCAACTCACTGGGCTACTGATCCTTTGACTCCTCCAGTATTAGCAGCTTCAGATTGTGAACCCGGTCCTCCCGTCCTGTCGAGATAGAAAGGAATCATATCATGGCATAATATCAACTCTTCGTAGAAAGCAAAGCGAAGGAAGTTTCTGGGGAGTCAGTCGTGTCAATACCTTCTCCCGCTCTTTCGTAGTACAAGCATTCACCGATATCTAATTCATCATGAGGACTCAACTCACTGGGCTACTGATCCTTTGACTCCTCCAGTATTAGCAGCTTGAGATTGTGAACCCGGTCCTCCCGTCCTGTCGAGATAGAAAGGAATCATATCATGGCATAATATCAACTCTTCGTAGAAAGCAAAGAAAACGAAAAGTTTCTGGGGAGTCAGTCGTGTCAATACTTTCTCCCGCTCTTTCGTAGTACAAGCATTCACCGATACAAATCTAATTCATCATGAGGACTCAACTCACTGGGCTACTGATCCTTTGACTCCTCCAGTATTAGCAGCTTGAGATTGTGAACCCGGTCCTCCCGTCCTGTCGAGATAGAAAGGAATCATATCATGGCATAATATCAACTCTTCGTAGAAAGCAAAGCAAACGGAAGTTTCTGACGCTGAGCAGTCATGTCAATACTTTCTCCCGCTCTTTCGCAGTACAAGCATTCACCGATACAAATCTAATTCATCATGAGGACTCAACTCACTGGGCTACTGATCCTTTGACTCCTCCAGTATTAGCAGCTTCAGATTGTGAACCCGGTCCTCCCGTCCTGTCGAGATAGAAAGGAATCATATCATGGCATAATATCAACTCTTCGTAGAAAGCAAAGAAAACGAAAAGTTTCTGGGGAGTCAGTCGTGTCAATACCTTCTCCCGCTCTTTCGTAGTACAAGCATTCACCGATATCTAATTCATCATGAGGACTCAACTCACTGGGCTACTGATCCTTTGACTCCTCCAGTATTAGCAGCTTGAGATTGTGAACCCGGTCCTCCCGTCCTGTCGAGATAGAAAGGAATCATATCATGGCATAATATCAACTCTTCGTAGAAAGCAAAGAAAACGAAAAGTTTCTGGGGAGTCAGTCGTGTCAATACTTTCTCCCGCTCTTTCGTAGTACAAGCATTCACCGATACAAATCTAATTCATCATGAGGACTCAACTCACTGGGCTACTGATCCTTTGACTCCTCCAGTATTAGCAGCTTGAGATTGTGAACCCGGTCCTCCCGTCCTGTCGAGATAGAAAGGAATCATATCATGGCATAATATCAACTCTTCGTAGAAAGCAAAGCGAAACGAAAAGTTTCTGGGGAGTCAGTCGTGTCAATACCTTCTCCCGCTCTTTCGTAGTACAAGCATTCACCGATATCTAATTCATCATGAGGACTCAACTCACTGGGCTACTGATCCTTTGACTCCTCCAGTATTAGCAGCTTGAGATTGTGAACCCGGTCCTCCCGTCCTGTCGAGATAGAAAGGAATCATATCATGGCATAATATCAACTCTTCGTAGAAAGCAAAGAAAACGAAAAGTTTCTGGGGAGTCAGTCGTGTCAATACTTTCTCCCGCTCTTTCGTAGTACAAGCATTCACCGATACAAATCTAATTCATCATGAGGACTCAACTCACTGGGCTACTGATCCTTTGACTCCTCCAGTATTAGCAGCTTGAGATTGTGAACCTTTTCCTCCTGTCCTGTTGAGGGAGAAAGAGATCAATCCATGGCACATAAGCTCACAATAAGAAAGAAAGAAAGCGAGGATTTTCTCAAAAAAGAAATCAGATTTCTGCTGATGTTGTTTCTGTGCTGAAAAACTGAACAAGAAAGTTTTTCAAAAATCAATACTTTTCCATACCATTTATGGTATAAACAGTTCTCTTTGGGGTATAAAAAGTGGGAATCAGGTCATGACACAACATGAACCCTCTGTACATAGTTGAATATTCATGATTTGAACGAAAAGCCGTTGTGCGGTACAGTATCCTTTTATTCATTCATTCCCAAAAGAGTCGATCAGGTTTCTGTTCTCCCATTTTACTAAAAAATCTACTATATATAGTTTGTTACGTCTGCCTGCCTGCCTGTCCGGAAATTCAGTGCTATCAATCGGAATGATACCACATACTCATGACACGCCTTCCCATTGACGATGCGGTACAGTTCATGTTCAATGATCGTCTTTCGAGTGCAACTCGCCAGCCGGACTCAAAAGACGATTCTTGGGAGCCACCAAATGACCCTTCACTGCTTTCAGCGACTCTCGTGGGGGTTTGTGTATATACGCGTGTTTGCGAGTGCGTGCGCGTGTGTGTCACGAAATGCATAGTGTATACTTCTTTGGGCGGTAACAAAGTTCGGCAGAAAGGATTCATGAAACGAAGGGCGCTTCTACGGCTGATTTGACATAGGTTTTCGCGTCATAGAGGCTCTTGTTCTTGCTGAATCAACATACGGACGAGAGGATAGGTAGTAGCTCAAGCACCTACTTCGACTCAGTGAGAGGTACCGTGAGATGAACACGAAAGGTCAGCTAAGATGCAGTAGAATTTGAGACCGTCCGGAAAATTGGTTCTACGTGAAGAATAACTGGATAGGTTGCATCAACGCTGCGATGGGTAGGGTTGGGCTAAGATGTAAGGAACACATATAACCTATGCTGAGACCCGACCACAGAGAGCGGGCATGTGCCGAAAGAGTTGTGTGTCTGTGGTGTGGAAAGTGGGCAGTCATACTCTTTTCCACTTTTCGCCACAGGTACATTTGTTATCGGGAGGCTCACCGTCAGATGCCGGTGTGCCACTTGCATGATGCGGCCCGCATTAGGCGGCGCGGGTGTGGCTTCGCTGCTCATATCTTCTTTCAGATATTCGAATACTCCACTGAAACCCCGGCTTTTCTCCCATCTTGGCCCTTGATCAAGGCTCCTTTCCGCCATTCTGTAGAGATAATAGTATCAAATAATAACAGGTCTGTTGTCATTGGTCAAGGAGCATTGTTCATGTGTATAGATGAACTATGGGCTGAGTACAGGTTTTGTATCCAAACATACGAAGGAAGGTACGCGCTGCCAAGCCGCGCGTCACAAAAGGAGGCATGCCGGCCTCAGCAAGCGAGCCGACCAGTTATAGATGTTATAAATAATAACAATCTTTATGTACTAACCACCAGTTTTTTTTGGATTCCTCACAATCTTCACAACTACAAAAGTCTTCGGCCGCCACGTTGCTTCATTACTCCTAATGGATTCTGGATTGTTATTATAAGGTCACTTTAAGGAGAACAACTTTTAGTCATGGGAGAGATGTGTCTTGGCTGACTTCACAAGTTACTAATTTCCACGTCTCACGCCTTGACATCGGCATGACATGATGTCGAATTTTGATCTTTTCTTTGGAACCATGAGGCGGGGGGGGGGGTCGAACCCGTCTGGAAGGCTCACCGTTTGACCGTCCGAACAAAAGGCGCACTTTCGGGCGGGAAAGTATCACATCAAAGGGAAGGAGACGACCCCTCAGCGTCTCCTCGGTTTTATCGCAGGGATCAGTCCTGTTAGTTGGGCTGTTGTGTCTCCTGCGCTCCCCAATTTAAATCAGCCTTTTCATGGAGTGGGACTGTCTTTCCACTATTACCCATAACTTTCAGTCCTTGTTTCCTGCACGCCATCAATAAAATGCTCCACTCATCATTCAAGCCATCAATAAAATGCTCCACTTTACTATAATTGATGCATCTAATGATTAAGCCTGTGCAGCCAAAAAATGGCTGCACATCTGCAGCAACCTCCAACAACTCTAGCGTGGCTTTTGTTTTCAAACTAGCTATCTCCGGTTATACCCCTCACTGATGATTAACTGGCGTTTCCCCTCATTAATGATCACCTCTCATCAATAATCATCAATAAATGCTTTACTTTACCATGACGTTGCGCCTAATGATAAGCCTGTGCAGCTGAAAAGTGATAGTAGATCTGCAAGAACAAACTCCAGCTTAGCTTTTCTTTTCAAACTTCCTATCTCCGGTTATAACCCCTCATTAATGATCGATTGGCGCTAATCACACTTTTCAGAGGACCTCCTATTCGTTGGAAATACGGAAAGCATGGCGACCGAAAGAGTTTTGATGATAACAATATCGAGATGATAGTGAAAGTCTTCACATCCTCTCGCAGCAGCGGTGAAGCATTTTCACATATTACCTGTAGGTGGCTCTTATCAATCCTCATTGGCGAGCATCTTTGGACGTCTACTCCTAGCACTTTTACGATATTATCAGCTATTATCACTTCCTGCCTTCCACAAATGTTTATCCAAACCTACCTACACCACCTACATACGTACTGGAACTAATCGTTGCTGTGGCTCAAAATATGAGATCGGTGACCTACCCATTCTAGTGCCTTTTGAGATCTTATCAGTTGTGATCACTTCCTGCCACATACCAATGTTTTTTTTCTAACCTACCCTCTATATCACTTATTGGAAAAGATGTGCCATCGTTGCTGTGGCCCAAGATATGATGTTAGGGACTCTCCCCTTTAAACGCCTTTTATGGTATCTTATCAGTTGTTATCACTTCCTGCCACCCACCAATAGTGTTCCTGTCCCACCTCCTACATCAATCAAGGGCTTGAACACCTTGCGATGAAATCAATGGGAGTTATGAATTTTCGGTTACACACACACACTAACCGGTAGACTTAGCGGATTATATATGGAAGGATCCTTCTCAATTGTTTGTCAATATTGTTCTGCTTGTACGAAAGGTTATGATCACGGTGATATTCCCGGCTCAGTAACCAGAGATATCCGTACCTGGGAAACTAGTGGAGTAAGCCGTGATTTGGGGCAGTCTTCATTGTAATAGGAAGGCAAGGTGTCGGATCGATTGAATGACCAAACTAGAGGAAAGGATCAACTATCATTGGAGAGAGGATTCAAGAGCAGAGATGTAGACAAGGTGGGGTCATGGTTGATTGATCGAGGGTCCAATCTGTACAATTCCGACACTCGTTCATGGTCGTGGTTATTTCGAGACAACGGCGTCATTCTGTGTTGAGTGAAGAACACACATTAAGTAAGGGCATTCTCCAGAGAAACTGAGGAGGGCAATGGATGGGTCCAGTGTTGATCAATAGGAAGGCAACCGCGCACCAAAGTAAGGTTTTCGAGTTGCTGTAGGTGTAAGTAGTTCAATTGTGGAACTTAACAGAATGTGCTCGATAAGGATAGGAGCTAGCAGAAGTGGTACCAAAAGATGGACGGAGTGTTGTATGAGCAAGTAGAGATGGCATGTAACGCACCGGAAGAGCTGAGAGATAGTGTAAGAGGTTACAAGAGGTTTGGAAGAGAGCTTTCTCACTCACTCAGGTCATAGCACCTTTGACTATAGCAAAGAAATCGTAATCGAAGTGTTGCGATATTTGATAAGGACATCTCTGAGGCTCGCGAAGTACTTGGAGAAGCCCAAAGCTTCCACGAGGAATGGAGCCATGTCAAATGGAATAATGAGTCGAAACAGACGACCTCGAAAGTCAGAATTCATCAAGGGACCGAACTGTTCTGTAGATGGTATAGATTTTAGGAACAACCACCGTAGACCGTGCAAGCACGGTTCGAAGAGTCCGCAAGCCCCATGAAAACCCACATTTGAATCCACTGGCGAGACATACGCAGCATCAGGCTCCAGGTCAGATTCAGGTAAAATTTGTCAAATGCCACGGCAATGTTGCGCAAGGATGCCCGCTCAAAACTCGTTCGTGCAAATGAAAAAAAAAAGAATGCTCCCATGAACTGATTAGTAGGTTCATCAGGAAGAAACAGTTGTGATTTTCGATGACAAGACCCAGAATATTCTAGATGTTCACCTATACATTAGAGATGACTGTGTCTTCAGTGCTGCCAAGAGAATTCAAGGAAATGAGTTTCAATTGCGGCAGTAGAGGGATTAAGAAGGCTGATGTGAGCAGTTTGGCAGCAGGGTGATTGAAGGTTTCGATGGAGGATCTGAAGAGAGCCGTCAAAGAGTCGTTGGTTTCGCGTATTGACTTAAGACGACGAGCGATTTCTTCTGGAGATTTAGATGATGGATCAATGGAGTACGCATAGATACTTCTAGATAACTTGTCGGACTAGCTTCAGCTGCTCTTGAGGAAGTGTCGTGTGGACGGTGTGTCGAGGTAGAAGCAGCAAAACAACGTCTCATGAAAGAACTCCAGCGGCCACAGGAGAGAGCATGCAATAGCGGTGAGCAGTGTGGCCAGAGAAGGAAACTCAAGTAGAGAACAGCTCAAATATTGCAACTGTTCTAGAATAGGACACATTGGCAGGGAATACCCATTGAAAAGAACATGAGCCAGTCAGACAGTTGATATGCCTAAGACAAGGGAAGTAGAAGAGAGCCATGAGTGTATCAGGATTGATAAAGTGCGTGGAGTCCAGGCATAAGATCCAGGTGTGACACAAATGGACCCTTACAGGTGAAATAGTATGTTAAGCGTGGGTCATGATGCACATGGATCCACTTTCTGCACGAAACAGGTTCTAAGACTGAGATCGTACCAGCAGCGGACTGACACAAGCGCAAAAAGAAGTGTCGTCGTGGACAGTTTAGAGATGATCTCTGAATCAGTCATGGTCCCAGTCTATGACGCATCAGGTGAACTATAGGTTAATGGGAACCGCGAATGGAAATACAAGGAGGTATTAGTTCTCTGCGGACGGTTGGGCGTGTCAGTGCGGCTGCGTTTGGCGCGGTGCCAAACCCGTTCTCCACCAGTTTTTAAAGCGAACAAATGATATGACTGTATCATATCGATCGTATTACTCGTTTTCTACCACTTTTTGTCGCATGCGCGCTTAAACAAGAAGGCAGAGAACGGCCTTGACGCTGTGCACACTCATACTGGCTGACACCAACCGTCCGCAGCGAAGTAGAGTATAGAAACCTCAAGGTGTCATTCAATGATATGAATATTGGTGAAAAAGAGATTTTGTTGGGAACAAACTCAACGAATCAGTTGGGCGTCAACTCGCGTACAGCGCAAGGGCCATCGCAAGAGAGAGGGTCTCTAAGGGAGGTGATAGTAGTCGAGAAATTAGCATCACTTCGCGTAATACGGTGATTATATCAGCTCCACGTGAGGGACAGCTATGACGGAGTTCATCCATTTGGCCGCATGTTACTGGGATTGCAGGTGTAGCCACATATCGGTCCCGGTGAAAACGATCGTCGCCTAATAGTGCCACATGACACCTGCGCCGAAAATCCTTGTAGCATTGTGACCACAGTATCAAGCAACCCTTGCAAACGACGCCTAAGCAAAAAAAACTTAATCAGATTTCGAGGAGAGGATAGTCGAACAGTGTTGGACGGACGGTAAAAAAAACTTGATACGAAAGTATGATACTGAAGATAGACAACATGAATTTGTTGATACTGACTTCTTGTCTCATCAGGACATTTCAACGATCAAGATGTAAGGTAGAAAATACGCGAAACAAACAAGCTAAAATAGCAGTAACAGTGTAGAGGTAAGATAGTTAAAGATAGCGCCCGCGATCAACCAACGTGCAGAACCCTTTCGTGTACATGATGGTGGAGCTCGCATCACGAGCCTCCACCGTCACGGCTCTCAAGTGCTTGATGAATTCGCGACAGCTCAGCAACGACGAGCCGACTCCGCCTCGTCAGCTCCAGTACCTGGGGCGATCATCATCACTGCCTCTGGGCTATCTTGTAGACTCTGCGCTCGAGCACACGCAGCCGCATCATCTACTCACTCTTTCGCCAATCGTTAACCGCTAGCGCTCCAAATCAGCGTATTTCTGCAGTACTTTTTGCTGTATTTCTGTTA
>MU912952.1:29451-42766 GCA_036418165.1 Cooperia oncophora
CTAGACGGAAATATCCTGCTAGTATACTCCTTATCCCTGAGTCGGGGTAGGCGTGGCATTTGGACATGGCATAGGATGGGTTACTCGTGGGATATTTCAACTCGAGACAACTGCCATCTTGTTCTATGGTGGACAGAGACATGACCACAATTGTTTCAAAATGAAAATATCTCACCAAAAGCACAGCCACCGCCACGTTTAGTTGAAGTACGCAGCCACGCCTACCGCATCCTAGGGATTTCGAGTGTACTTACATACATATATACTTACATACATGCAAACAAACCGACACACAAAGTTAGTAGTTTATAGAATGAAAGGATGATGATAGTCACTATCTCTTGTAAGAATGTACTGTTGTATCCTCAACACGTTCTAATGTTCCATGACCGGCTTTCAATTAATCTCGGCATATAGGCGTAGTATACTGTTACTTGATCCTTTAGCCTTCCGAGATTGTTAAAGACGTTTATTAGACTAACGTTTCGGCGAAAATCGCCTTCTTCGGAGTCCTGAAAGTCGAAAGCACATTATCGAAACACTTCGCCCAAAACCAACATCACTTACAAAAGAAAATCAAGGGTAGGGAATCAGGGAACGAAATCGTAACGGACCTACAACTCACCTCTTACTGATGTGGAACTCTACCGGGCACTCTGAGTCTGGAGCATCTTTTATCATCCTTCACCGTAATAATTTTTGAGAACTGTCCCTCTCGTACCCTTTACCACTTCTCGGCGGTGACCCGGTCTTCATTATTATGTGTGTCCCCTTTCTGGTCCTTTACCCCTGGCGGCGGTTGACCCGGCATGCCCAATTTCAAAATTCTTTCCTTCAGGCCTTGACCCAATGTTCACAGTGCCATATGGTCCCTAGAGCCCTTTGACCCGAGAAACTCTGAGCTGAAACTCATATAAAAGCACCGCTCAGGCTCTAGACTCAGAGTGCCCGGTAGAGTTCCACATCAGTAAGAGGTGAGTTGTAGGTCCGTTACGATTTCGTTCCCTGATTCCCTACCCTTGATTTTCTTTTGTAAGTGATGTTGGTTTTGGGCGAAGTGTTTCGATAATGTGCTTTCGACTTTCAGGACTCCGAAGAAGGCGATTTTCGCCGAAACGTTAGTCTAATAAACGTCTTTAACAATCTCGGAAGGCTAAAGGATCAAGAACAGTATACTAGTTCTAATGTTACTTTTTTAGTGCTACACAAAGCACAGAACTTCGTGCACCAGTCCCGCGTTCACTGTCTTTACGCGGCTACGCTCGTTGCGAAGCGGTACTATGAGGAGGCGGCTACTTTTTTGGAAGAACAAAGGTGCGCTCACTCAAAAGAAGTGTGAGCAAGTCAACGATTCCTCTGCCCTGATGGTACCGCTTTTAGGAAGAAATTGATCCATTGGATTGTGTAATGGCCATGCGATTTATGAACTCTTTTAAGGCGAAGATGGTAAGTTTTCAAGACGTTTTTTTTTAAACTGGGGTTTCTTCTATTCTTTTGCAGGTCGATGAAGAATTCATACGGCAGTTCGCAGAACTGTGCCTAAAGCATACTAAGTTTATTGAAAGTTCGGAAGTCAGTGCGACAAATGCCTGGTTGACCTGGAATCGCACAATGTGGTGATTAATTAGACATACCTACTGTTTAAGGCAAATCCTTTGCTGGGGCGCATGGCGGCATACTCAGGGCCAATAATTTGGCGAGTCCCCCCTTCCACTCTATTGGTGGTTGCTTAGTTCGACAATATGCTCAACCAGTAGTAGCGCCCCCCCCCCCCCTCCGTCATACGCCCTAGCGTGCGCAAGTTGACAAGACCGTGATCAGTCTTTGTTTGGCTGCTTCCCGAAAATTGTGCTTCAAAAAGCCGTTTGGAGAGCCGTTACCTATGGGGTGGATACGTCATGGCGCCGAATGTTACGGATTCACGCCGAATTATACTAGCAGCGTTCGGATAGTGAGCCATGACAGCAGACAACTCATAATTCGGTTTGCAGAGCAACCCAAGGCGAGGGCAAGGAGTTCAAAGGTCAGTGATAGGCAAACGGATGGAATGAATGAGACCCACCTGAAATGGCCTGGACGTACTATTAGTGGACAGTGTTTGGTTCAAAAACTTATAACTCAGCGCTGAGACTGACGAATTGTGCTTGCCTGCGGTTACAGTCTAGAGACACGCTGCTACAAAAGAGCGGGGGCATGACCTTCAAGCATAGGTTGCTTACCTTATAACTGATAGCTGGCCTGAAGAGCTCTTCAGGGACCAGAAAAAGTGCTTCAAAGTAAGCCATGGATTATCAATTTCTACTCTATCCGCCACCAGTGCCGCCCCTTGTCAAGCAATCCCTCATGCCAATGCTTTGTGTGCAGCGAAGTGATGCCGCTGCTTCCTTTTTGCGTTATCCCTCCCTTTTTTCCTGTAGTGCAGCAGAGAAAAGTATAAATATTGGTGAAATTTGAAAGTGATATTCCTCAAGAAATCATTTAAATTCATGCTTGGAAATCGATTCACGCTGCTTTGTTGATTTTCAGAGCAAAGGAAGTTGGCTCCGCTGGCATTACGACTATACGATCTGTTCAAGCGGTATGGAGTCACCCTGCAAGATGATGAGAAGATGCGCCTATGGGGACTAATAGGCGAACACGAACTCTTGGCAAAGTTGTATTTCCTTTCTTATCCCAATCATTTCAAGCGTAGATTCCGCGATTGGCGAATGTGGCCAGTGCGGTTTAAAACAGGACTGACCGCGTAACGAAGAAGTAGAACAACTACATAGGAAGCCCTCTAGGATCCACTTTTTTGCAAAGTTAGTGCCTGAACCATAAGGCCACGAATGCATGATCTTCGTAATCTGCTCTGCAGATCCGAAATCTAGACCTAAATTCATGTTTGTAAATAATGGTTAGAGTTATCTAAAGGTGGATTTTTTTGGGAGACAGACAAGAGAATCGTAATCTGCCGCCTGACCGCGCGCGACGTATCGTGCGGTGGTGTTCGTCGGCGGAATTTCGATTTGCGTCAGTATGTCGATTGGAGCAGCGAAACTCATGTGGATCCGGACGGAGACAAGACTACGCCAGGGGTCTTGATTTCTCCAGTGTCTTTGTATGCTAACCCGAACAGCGAGCAGGGCCACTAGTCTCTCACTTATGCGGCGTCGCTCGTATTCTCAGTTCAGCATATTACGATTGTCTTGACATCCTCCTGTGTGAGGCATTATTCTTCTGCGAAATATTATGTGCCTCACCCGTAACCGTGGAAGTGCATATTACATTTATAGGCGATGGATTTACGAACCCGACGGCTTCTTGAAGATTCGTGCAGATGACGAACTGGTTCGCAGCACGGATATTTGGCAGATTCAGCAAGTACTCAAGAATGAAGTCTCAGTCCTTCAAAGTTCCGCGTCCTAGCAGACCATTGAAATCTCGGATAACACCATGCAGTTCTACGCGTGATTGACTCGTTAGTGAGGTTGTGCCAAAGATAGTCGGATGTAAGCGAATCGTTTTCCAACTTATTTCATGTTTTTGAGAAGATGATATTGTGAGGCCTTCAGCAATTCAGTGCATTTTCACGAAATCTTTCTAGTTGTTTATATTTTCTCGATGTCATGCTTCAAATCCTCCGAACTGCACGGGTATACTAGGCTTTCTAAGTAGCTTATTTCAGCAGTCAGATTAGTGGTGAGGTAAATTGTTACGTTCCTTTAGAGGTTGTTATTGATGTATTTGTTATCCGTTGGCTATTTAATAGCAAACGGACTGTGTTCAGGCTGATTTGTAGGGCAGAATAGTGCGCAGTAGTTTCAGTAGTACATCCTTTACTATAACAGTTATAAAACCTTTCAACGCAATGTTCTCTGAAGTCGATTGAAAATTATGTAGAAGTCCGTTTTGGCAGATCCGGAGCGAAATGTAGACAAAGGCCTACAGCCTAAAAGTCATTGCTCCCCCCCCCCCTGACATGCCCCAACATTCGCAGCGAATAAAATCATTGTAACTGAGATTAATGGACTATACTGTAAAATCTAATAAATGAGAATTATTGAGGGGGTCGAAAGCAAAGAGATAGCTCAGCTTCCGTTTAATAATCCGAATAAGACTGCGCGAAAGTACCAGTCTCCCTAGGTAGCAGTACAGTATTGACGCGATGCAGGAGTTCTCATTATTTATTTAGCCGAGATGCTGTTGGCTTAGGTGGCAAAGTGCCGGGTGGATGGTCCTTCTAGTCAGTAAGTGCCACCAAAGCCATCAACGATGCTTGTTCGATCCCTTCTGAGATGCGGGCAGCCTACTTACATTCAACAACATGGTGGCTTACTGAATGCGATGTGGCCTATACAATGACTTGCGGGGGCCAGCCGATGTACAAGTCAGTGTTTTATCCTCCCAGACGAATCTGGTACCAATTTACCGTCCCGGAGGGTAGAAGGCTTGGTTGGCCTGGGCGGAGACCGAGGTTGGTGGTTTGACCTCCAGCCCGCGCGCGTGGTAAGCGTGTCACATGGCAATACACGATTCCGTCCTGTAAGGCAGGCCCCACGTTCGTTTGATGTTCAAGCGCCTTCTCTGGACACGGCAGTCTTGTCTGCAAGCAAGAGAATGTGCTACTTTCGCAGCCTAGAAATACAGTGCCTCTCGCTTGTGGCAGACCATGGTTCCGCACACTTCTCGGCGACTTTCATTTTTAACTGCTACCTGACGGTGCAGTTGTTCCGCAGGCAAGTCATTATGAGGTGAGAGCGAGGGGATAAGAAGAAAGAGCTGGGCAAAGAGAACTCGTCCAACCACGCCCTTTCTTCGCTTTATGCACGCACAACAGTTTGAGTGGGCACCTAGGCGTTTCCAAATACATAATTTCATGGATATAGCAATCGGAAAGATATCTGACGAACAAGCTCAACTCACAGCTCACAACAAAGCCTTGATGTATGTAGAAGATGTAGTTGATGGGAAAGGAAACTAGCAGCGTAAATCTAAAACTGAGCAAGCGCTGGCCTACATTTCCTCATTTTTGGTACACCTTACGGCTCATTCTGTCGCCCAGCTATTCCATTCCAAATTTTCCATATTATGGGGAAGAAATAAAGGCTAAAGGAAGCGAAGCAGAACCTTAATAACATACACATACAAGCAACAATGAACGGGGGACTGGCGTCGTTTGCTGCGTAACCTGTGTAACCGAACTTTCGTGACGGCAACTTTCACTTGCATTACAGTAATTCCAGGTTTTTTTTCGGGAGTCTATTGAGTGCTTTACAGCAAGCTTATTTTTTATTTCCGATGCTCTGCAACCAGACATATGTCTCGTTTTTCACGTAACGGATATTGTGCAGATATCCATGGTATTTTTAGAAGGCTTTGTTATTGCATTTCCTTTTTTCCCCCCTACTTTTTCCGCTTCCTAGTGAGTGCGTGTTATTTCCTAGATCCTGATTATCGTTTATGTGCGTGCTATTTTGCGTGGAATCTATCTGTCAAATCATTTTACAAAATTCCAGGTGCGTTGGGTACGCCCTCGATTAAGGGTACTCTCAGTCGTTGTTCATGTATAGTTTGAAGTTATGTTTATATCCGGTGGTATGAAATGTTGAGATATCAGAAGGTTCCACTCCCATTGAGGTGATTTTTGCTGGCTTTTTTCTTTGCACACTTGAGCGGAGTCTAGTTTGTGTTGGATAAAAAAATGTGTTGGATAAAAAAGACTTTGTCACAGGTTTCTGCGGCATCAACACCATCGATTGGCTAGGGAGGAACATGGTCGTAGCTCAAACTTGCTGTATGACCTCCATTACGAGGAGCATTTTCCCGCAGAAGAGTTCGTTATTTTTTTGAACCACGGTTTCATTTGAAGCGAACGCAAACTGTTGGAGCTGTTTTGTTTTTTGGAACTTACCATGCCATGGCGACTTTTCGATCCTCACTTTGATATTTTCATTCTGGTATGTCTGCGCTCCTTTTCTCTGAAGTTCTCGCCTTATTAGGCATCCTGTGAAACGAGTGATAATTCTCGCACTGATCGGCGACTTTCAGAAATCAGCGCTAATATAGTTGAGGGAAGAGGGGGGGGAGGGTACTCGTTAACGGCTGTGTATATTTCCTTCTAATTAAGATGAAGGCCTATTGGACTATGCCTTATCTGCGGGACTCCGGTTGTTTGAGCTCTGAGCCAAGTCTTTTTGAGGAAGGGAGACAGAGGCATGGCATAGTGGTCGCCCTGACTTGTTAGCACCCTTGAATCTTATCTTTCATGAGCGATTTATGTTGTACGTGCGCTGTAGTCTATCGACAACTTCCAAACTAGCAAGATGCTTCCTAAGCAGAATAGCGCTCCTGTATCTTTCGAAGTTTACACTCTCTCAATGTGCTCCTGGTACTTTGTAACGACCTTCTTTCAGACCGAATCACTGGTTCTTGAACCAACGGCCTGTTGGGAACATGAGTTTGAATAGCATTCCTCAACAAGCAATTCGTGAATTGTAAGTCGATTTAGGTTTCCTATGCTCTTGCTATTACAGTATGCTGCTTAAGGAGATCGTTTGACGATTTCGGTGTACTGTCTGCTGATGTCATGCGTAGCAGTCCCGAACAAACCTTCTACAATGCTACGACTTTCATGGATGAGCTCATGAGGTTCGTCTTTAATGATTTCTGGTCCTAAGCACATGGACATACATTAGGCAGCGTCCAAATCGCTCATACTTTGTGACTTGGACGCCTGATTCGGCCAAATTGCTCGTCTGACTAAATCGCGAACTATCACGAAGAGCACATTTATAGTTCGCGACTCCCAAGATTCAATCGTTCTAGTCATATAACTCATGGGCTTCTGTGATTAGTGGCGAAGCCGGAGTGCCGATTCTGAAAACGACCTCGATGATGAGCCAAGGAGAGATGATGATGAACGCGTCCTACTGCTAGTCATAGAAACCTTGCCTTGCGCGAGCCACTCAAGCACATGGTTGTGTTCATACCTTGCAAAGGAGCAGTGCAAACGCGACGCTAGCCTAGTTCCCCAAGAGCGTTTTTCGTTATTGCGGTGTATGCAGTTGAATTTACTTATATTTCTTTCTAGTTATGAAATGCCATCAGTCACTAGTGCCGATGCTATCCCTACTTCCGCGGATCCCTCGGAGCTAGGTGGATCATCCGAAAGTAGCGATATGGAACAATTGGAAGAATTAATAGATCAAGGGTATGACGTCTCAGCAGTGCTGCGTGACATGTGTGCAGCGCCAGGGTATGATTTACGTTGTTTATTTATATTTTGCAATTTACAGTTTATTCTTTATAGTGATGCTCACTCCTAAGCCATAACGCATGGTCTTTTTTCCAGAGAAACGTGTGCGGTTGCGTCTGATATGGCTGCAAAGCCAGTGAAGGAGAGAAAGCAAAATGACAGCGGCACTCAGAGCGACTTGTTATTACAAAGGGCCATTGATACTCGCTCAGCTCACCATGAAGGTGAGGGCAATTCCACTGAAAAACTTGCGGGCCAGTGAATTATTGCTTTAGATTCTGTACCATCTTCTTCGGAGCACTCAAAGACCCATCGTTTCGACCCTGAAATTCACCGTGAAATGAGAGCATCACCCGCGGAGATTATAGACGCCGTTCATAGTCAGGTGCTGTCATCTTCTTAGCATTTAAGTATTTTTCTCGAGAAAATGTGTCCTAATCAACCTTTATATTATAGAAGGTACGTTGGATTACTTCAATTTTTGAACTTATTCAGAAGTCAGGATTGTTTCATACCGTTGAGGTTGATTTCCGTCTAGGGACACGTAAAGGAAAACTAGTTTCTTCGAAAACACCTCTAGAAACTGCGTTTAATATTTCCAGTTCCACCAACTGATGAATAATAAGTGAAAGTGTCTCCATATCAGAATAAATGAATTATCGTAACCTAAATTCTCTTTTCCAGGATCTCGCACTTTTACGGTCCATTTTGACGGAGAGAAAATGGCCAGACCACCGCAGCATTGGCGCTTATTTGGATCAACTCTTCGAGCTTGTTATTCGTGATAGTTACGACACCGATGAAGCTGTGATGTTTCTCCAGGATTTGTAAGTTTGCTACTTAAGCTGCTCTACCGAAGCATCTTTCATTTTCCACTCATCCAAAAGATGTGTGCTGTAGCTGCTATGAAAGTTAAGCACTATTTGCTCATTGCTGCGGCGATCAAAGATTTCCCGGACAGGCTCAGGTGAATATGACATTCGTTTTTGGCGGCGCCTCATCTGACGTCAGTGCTCTCTTGCGCGAAATTCCTTCGAAAGTTCACTTAGGAGTGATCGAATCTGAAGCGAGACATAGGTTCCTGGGGTAGCGTTGGATACAGTTTCCCTCAGCGAACTTGCCAGCGTACTCTGTTCGAATAATCTGGTCCACATGTCTGAGATTATCTCACTTCCGCGGCTTCACAGTAAGTAGCGAAGGCGCTGCTTACCAGAACCAGAACCCAAAGCTTCTTACTTCAACCTCATTTTTTACTGAAAGAAGGTATGAGCATTGTGAGGCGAAGAAACAATGAGGGAACAAGAGGTAGGATCGCTTTGCTGGCATTGAACGAGCAGGTGCGGAGAACTCGTACGGAGAGGCAACGGTGTCCCAGGTGTACTCCACGTTTTTTCTTTCTTTTTCCCCCTCTGGAAAACCACGTAGCGCCTATATTCTCGTAACTGAATGCCGTAAGCAATCACCGAAGTTTGTCTCTAAAAATATACTCGTTTTTGCAGTGCGGATAATGGCGTTCGATAACAAACCCATGGCCGTAAAAGACGCTGAATTAAGAAAAAGCGGAAGAAAGCATGCAGAATACCCTGAATTGGGATGTTTCAGCTTCTCTAGACGAGTTTTCCACGTCCGCTCGTTATATTCCAGCAAAAGAGATGTCCTGCCGCCTGTGGCTGACTAATCTTTTTTCGCACCATCCAGTGCTAATACTATCTAAAAGTGAGGAAAAAACGAAAAGCACTGCGGTAAAAACTGAACTCGGACAGAAGTTGCCCTTGAGTTTCGGTGGGCGGGGCAATTGGAGAGGCGTCAGAAATGCCATAGCACCTTCGCTGCTTACTCTGAAGCCACGAAAGCGGGATAATCTCAGAGACTGGGAATCAGAGTACCCACATGGAAGGACGCTACTACCTGAGCGTGGGACTGTCTCCGAAAGCCTATGTTATACCCGTGATCGCGAATTCCGACCACCATAAAAGGTAGGTTTGAAACGATTTTGTGAGAGGCTCATGTTAGCGCCAAAAAAAATGTCATATTTCATAATATAACTGAATATCTCATAGATCCTCAAGACAAATTTCAGCAAAATAGCTTCTTTTTCTCATTTATTTTCTGATTAGGTGTGCTTTTCCTGTAGTCTTCGCTGTGATTTCAGTGCTGTGTGTAATCGACGCGGATTTCTCCATGATGTAAACGGTGTTCGACTGGCTTTGCGAGTTGCTCGTGATAGTGGGTCTGTAGAAGCAGCTTCGGAAATGTTACGAGTTTTTCGAAACATGTTCCTAGTTAAATCGCGTAAGTTTTTTTCTGGTTTGTTAGCATTTGTATGTAATTAATATAGTCAGTTTAGCCGTGCCCTCAAAATCGGCTACCTCATCATCGGTTCTGGACGAGTTCTACTCAGCGTTGTGCTCTATTGGTTTGTGGAAAGCGATGCCTTCTGTGTTTCGATATTCATGTAACAAATCGTCTAATTTCAGGGCCACCAGATCAAGTGGAAGCAGTCCATAAATTGATGAATTCCTTAGGATTTGACAAGAACTCTGAAAGTTTCCTTCGCTGCGTCACTAAAGCTCTGGTGGAGAAAGGGTATGGAATTCCGAAGTGCCTGTTCAGGAGTAGTTTACATTCTGTTTGGAATAACACAAGCATATGATATTGCAGTGATGTTAGACGAGCTTTCGATGAATGGCAGCGGCTATCCATGCGATACGGAACGACAGGTGGATCAGAGTTGTTATGGCAAGGAATATTCGAAGCAGTTGATAATCGTGCAGAACAAGCTCGGCTAGCTGGTATGCTTGTTTACCATTCTATCTTTACAAGTGCTGCTTTCACAACCCTGCGGTTTCTTTCTCACCGATCGTATTTCAGGCAAATTACTGAGGCACTGCTGCCAACAGGACCACCCTTTTGCTGTTATTTCAAGTCTAGTCATGGCGCTGGTTCACTTGAAACATCTCGATACTGCAAGGGCAGTGCTCATAAAGGTACCGGTCCTCGAGTTGCTCGTGGACTTGTCTCATATGGATACATTTTATTCTAGGTAGCCGTTCCTGGGAGGTTTTTCAAGAAACCGCTCGCTTGCGTGACTCGATGCGAGGTTCGTTTCATCCTTACAAATATTTCGCTTTTCTTGGAATTTTCCATGAGCCGAGTGGTGAAAGTGCTTGATATCAGCTGGCAGGGTGCTGCAGTTTCTTCTTCTTCTTCCTGAATTTATGGATGGAGGAAGCGGGTGTATCATAGAGTTCAGTGGAGGCCGTTGGACTTCAGTATGCTGCAACATTTGACCGTAACTGGGTTACGTTTGAAAACTGCTTGATGTGGTGCGGTTTGAACAAGATGTTGATATGGTTCTATGTGCTGTTCGGTTTAGGAGGGGCGCACTTTCTCCAGTTTGCTAGTCCATGTTAATTGACAGGCTAGATTTTGGTTAGGCCTGCTAACTCCTCCAAAGCCACGAAGTGGTATAAATGGGCCACTTTGCTTATAGAAAATTATAGGTCTCCACAAGGTAGCCTGAAACTTGCTTAGTTAGGTACCATTGGGTATCCCAACAAGCCGAACTGCTGCTGGTTGTGGGCACGCATGGCTTGAAAACAATAATTCGCATTTTTTAACCATTTTCCCTTGTTAGTGCCATTGTTGTGGGAGAACTTGCAAAATGTGTTGTCCCTATCGAAAGAATGCTATTTTTATTATTCTCTAAAAATGGAAATCATATGATTCTCTAAGCTCCTCAGAATCTCCTTTTTTAGGATTCTTTGGAAGTTATCGAGAACTTTGCTGGTTTGGTTACTCAGTGCATGTTTTCTGAAAAACGAAAAATAAAGGAAGTGAAAGAATCCAGTGGAAGTGCGGTGGGTTATCTACTCACTCAATATCAACATGGAATAATTCGAATATTCTTATTGAACTTTTCAGTCTATTTTGTCCCCCGAGTTGTCATCAGTCTTGGATTCTTTTTATGGTAAAGGACGTCCAAAGCAACAGAGTTCGAATCGCGATGATTCAAAGCGTAAACTGCATCGCGTCAACGATGAACAGCTTTTCGAACTGTCCCAATTCGTGCAGTCACTGTGGTTAGAAAAAGCAGGTTAGAAATGTTGTTTTGGAATCATAGAAAATGAGGAATCTATGTTTTGTCATAGTGTGACGTGAAAAGACAGAGTATGCTTGCTTGGCTGTCATGCCTAATTTGTATACGCAGTCTGAGTTAGTAGGAGAACTGCTTATCACGTTTTCGGAAAATGCACATCAACGAAAAGTCGTTGCTGTCCTGTACGCTGCGGATGAAGGGGCGTGGCAAGCGGGATGGGATCGGTGCGCCTTTAAATCTGTTTCTCACCAGCTGTTGAAGCGGGCAAGAGAGAAGACGGTGTCATATCGTTCGCCTTAGTCATTTTACACCGACGCTGTCGCTTATCCGCTTAAGCACTTGGTGGGGAACGGGTTTGGCGACGCGCCAAACGCATACAGACACCCCCTCGTACGCAGAGAACCAGCGTATGGAATGTAAACATGTAATCTGGTGTTTCGCTGTTTTGGAATGAGTCCGCTTCAAATGAGACGATGGAAATCGATCGAATCCAGTTGCTACATCGCGTTCCCCTTATCGACGACTCAGCTATGGTCTTGCCCGCTGCGGATGATGGGGCCTATGAAGGGGAGATGGGTTTGGCGTGGCGCCAACATTTTTTTCTTCCATAAAGCGACGAGGCTATAATATTGTTTGAATCAGTCATTTTCCCCTCAACTGTTGGTGAACCCTCCTCATACCCTTGCCTTCTACGGCGGTGAAGAAGGTGGGAAGAAGAGGGGCACCAATGACGTAGTTTTCTGGCCACGTCTACTATAAAGCCCGGGCGACTTTTCGAAATGTTAGGAACTTACCGCAAAACAGCCGCCCTTCTTAAAGCGAACATTATCCTGAAGAAATGGAGTTCGTAGCAGCATTTGAAGCATAATGCAACGAAAGGTAAAGATACTATTGTAAAAATCACAGCGGACTCAAAGGTTGGACAGCTTTCTGTACCTCATTTATTCAACATATCTAGAGGAGCATTTTTCTCTTAACGACATCTCGACAAGGAGTCACTCGATCGCGGTAACATCTGAAGGACGGGAACAATGACTCGTAAACAATAGCTCGAACAAACAAGTTAACGACTCTAATATAGGAATTTATGAAAACAACCTTGCACGTCAACTTTCTAAACTATATAAACTACGAACAAAAGACAACAAATAACGAACCTATACTACTGGTCCCTGAGGTACCAACTACAGCGTATATAACGACAAAAATGGCTTGAAATGTGGAATGAGGCAGTTTTATGATCTAAGACATACTACCTATATGTTCTAAGGCACGGTTCACTAAAAAGCCTGCTATCTCTATACAAGTTTCAAGAACGAGTGGAAGACTTAAGCTTTACAATTCGTTGGGTAAGGTGCGATGGGATTTCCAGCTTGTTGGTAACAGTCCAAGAAATCAAGCGATCGACTGCGTGGACATCATTTGCTTTCTCTGAAAAGCAATACATCGAGAACAAAAACATCTACAACTTAGATGATTGCAAAAGGGCAGGGAGCTGCTTCAAATATGCCCTTTAGACAAGTTCCTTATGAACAAGGATCCAAGATAAATGTAACAGATAGCACGGCAGTCGCAGCTAGTGAAAGCCTCGCTCGTTCAGCAGCCGAAGCCTTCGTTCATAGCTTGTGACATGGATGAACAAAAGAAGTGGTGGTATGCAAGTCGTGGTTTCGGAGAATGCGCGTCATGGAAAAGTCCAAGTAAAACCTGGTGACAGGGGATAACAGGAGAATCGGCAATTCGACATTCCACGGAAACGAGCGCCAAAACATGAAACAGAAAGTGATCGACACCGGTCGTTACTTGAACAATGTAATCCTGTTCGCTGCGGATGATGGAAAGTGGCGGTGAGCTTAGAACTTGGCGCGCCGCCGACCGTTCCCCACCTGTTGCTGAAGCGGGTAAGCGACAGCACTTGAGGGGAAAATGACTGATTCAAACAATATTATAGTCTCGTTGCTTTATGGAAGAAAAAATGT
>MU912953.1:802-22162 GCA_036418165.1 Cooperia oncophora
AAGTTTCACAGATGTAGAACCCTTCAGATTTCACCGAGTCGCTCTACTCCAAATATTCTGATTCTTGCATAATAAGTCCCGGACAAAATTAAAGTTTGCATCTGAGCTTCTGCAGCTTTGGACGATTTTGAGCATTCTCACACAGGTTATGCCATCGCACCAGAGGAGCCAAAAAATAGCGCCGTATTACACTCTCACATGGGACCATACTACATATATGACTAGAGAAGCACTGAAGTGTTTTCATATCAGATTGGTGTGCACATTGTGGTGTTACTGCTCAGCGTCGCCAAATATCCCCTTCAAGACATCCTCACACACCGAATTGGTCATCAAGGAGCTGTCACAGCTACAGCTTATTACACCATCGTGAGTTCTAGATAGTTCCAGCTTCAGTAAACATTAGTTTCTTGTTTTCAGATTTCTAGCATGATCGCTAACTGGAACACAGTATTCACAGCGGCAGTGATTCGTTGGTCAATCAATGGTTTTCTCAAGAAGCAATCGCTATCGTCTTCAGTGGCCAGTTTGAAGAGTAGTACTGCGGCAATGATTCGTTGTTCAATCAGCGGTTTCAAAAAGCAACCAAGAGCGTCGTCGGTGGCCAGTCTGAGGAGTAATGCTACCTGCAGGACGGAAGGAAAAAGAAGTTTCCTCCGTGTAGCTAGTGGAACGAAACAGAAGATGTACAATCAGGATTAGGGTAGACGGGCAAGAGAACCGTAAAGTGCCGCTTCGTCGCGTGCGGCGATGGGCGCGACGTTCCCCTAAATTGCACTACACTTTCGATTGGAGCGTTGGTTTTCTTGTAGACAAAATAGACACTTATGTCTATTTTGGGTCATACATTGTCTATTCTCAACAATACCACCTAAAATCGTCGTCATTAGCGGGCGCGACGTCGCACGCGACGCCCACTGGTGCGGCAAATTACGATTCTCTTGCCAGATACCCCAGGATCAGTTATACCATCATTTCAAATGTCACATGTTACCATGCGGTTGTGTTCATTGAGCAACATTCCTTATTTACCCTGTGACATGAATCTGTTCATTTGGCATTTTTGAAGAATTTGTAGATTTTGGTCACTGGAAAGGGCGAATCGGCCACAGACGTGTGGCCTTTTCCATCATGAACGTTTTTGGGCTATAAGCTCACGCGGTGAATTACGCGTGAGCATTCCGTAGCCTGCAGCGTCGTAGGACCCTACGTGCTACTCGCAGAGAATGGTGGCGCGTCGATTTTCGCGGGTTTACGAATTATTCTGCTTTCCCTGGACACTTTTCTTGCAGACAAGCAGTATACTTCACGAGACGTGATGCGTATTGGTGCTGTTCGAATTCACCAGTGGTGGAACTGCGTTGAGTACAAAAGTTCGTCGTATACTGTAGTTCGCTACGGACGGTTGGGCGTGTCAGGCAGTAATGAGTGTGTCATGCCATCAAAGCCGTTCTCTGCCTTCTTGTTGAAGCGCGCATGTGACAAAAAGTGGTAGAAAACGAGTAACACGAACAATATGATACAGTCATATCATTTGCTCGCTTTAACAACTGGTGAACGGGTTTGGCACCGCGCCAAACTCATCCCGCCTGACACGCCCAACCGTCCGCAGCGAACTACACTATACATCGCTTACCTTAATCTGATCTTAATCTAATCTTTCAAACCGCAAAACTGATGACTGGAAACTAACTTAAAGTAAAAGAAAGATCAGATACTTTTCCGTGTAAAACGTTCCGGACCTGCGTGACACAACAAAGTGTGTCATACATTTTTCTCTCTGTGCTGTTTCATATGGTCTCTTTCATGCTTCAAAATACCAGAAGACGCTTTCAGCACATATCTCACAGGAAGTGAAAGAAATAGGTGAAATTACCGCTCACTGATTTGAAAAGTGAAGAAAGGTGAGATACTCGCACAATGGCTGTCAGGAATGTGTTGAAATTGGGATGCGTGGAACAAATTTAGGTTCTGGTTTTTCTAGTTCTTCAGAAAACCCTTGCCTACCATCGGGTTGAAAATTTGGCTGCAGAAGCTCCAGCTCCATGAGCACACTTACTATCCTTTTCACCAGCGCATTTCTTAAAAGCAAGCGACTTTTCATCCAAGCCGGCGCAAAACCCGGTTCTATTTTCGACGAACTACTGCATTCCTTTGCATTAGGCTAGCAAGCGAAATCAACCTATACTCGAGAGTTTCTTCACTCTTCTAGCAAACCAGCTGAGGAATCAGCTATCTTTACAGGATGCACTGCCTAACTTGTCCTATCCACTGAGCTATCAGGAATCACAAAGTTACACGATCCCCTCTGAGCTATATTCATCCAGAATCATGACCATAAGTACAGTATTCTCCCTCACCATTAAAAACGTTTATTCCTGTATCGATTGAAATGGACGAGAGTCTCCTCGAAGAGCTTTGGTACCAAACCGCTGGATCGCTTTAATTTTTGCCACTACACCACGACAGCAGTGCTCAACAAATTCGTTCCTTGTACGTCGTGACCACGCATATATTACACTGAAATGAAAAGTACTACGGTAGCGTTCATACTTCGTGACAGTTGCCGCCGTAGCGGGTCCTGTCGCCAGGTATGAGGGCTGCCTAAGAACATTATATCAAAGCACATTAATCTTTAGGCGCACCTCGGCAGTCTTTGCAAACGCTGTGATCTTTCATTGGCCCTCTTTAGAGACTCATTGTGATGACGCGATAATGCGAGAGCGGTGGGAGAGGGGGGGTCCTATTAGCGTTCTGTGTATAGTGGGGATGAGGGTGGCAAAAGAAAGACACTTCGCTCGCTGAGCATGCCATCAAAGTATACATTGCACAAAGCAATAAGGCACATGAAAGACCATTGGGAAATGCAAAGGGTTGACCTCTATGGTCATGAGTAGGCGAAGCTCATCGCCAGAAACTTAGAAGGGCCTAGTAGGTGTTTCAGCCGAAACAGCTGCGCAGTTTCATGGCTCATTCCCCTGTGAGCCGGCTCCTGCGAACCGTTGCCAGGATAGTGGGAGACACCATCTCACTAGTTGTATAGAAAATAACGCTGGGTTCACGACTCGACTCTCCTGCCTCGGTCCTATTTACAAGTAAAGTTCAACATAGGTTCTCAGGCAGGTGGGTTTGATGGATTCTGGAGCCACATGGGTCGGTGGGTGCTGCACTAAGTCAATGATTCTAGTGCAAGATCAGTCACTCGGAGCACGACGCCGATGCCTGCTTGGTCGATTTACAACGTGAGAAGAAAAAAAAACTCATTACTAATTGAGTTTCAAAAATCACCTCACGATCTTCTTAGCATTAGCGAAATTAGCTTGTTGGGCTTCACTCAAAGCTATGTATAAATGGCACCGTGCCAACAATGTTTGATCATCCAGTTCGGCTGCTATTCGTAATTGCTTTTCAGAGATCACGTTAGCTCGTTTTGCCTTCAATTAAAACACTTGAGCAAATACACATAACAGGACTAAAATACTGTAGGCAATAGTAACTTACGCTGTATTCTGATTCTGTTCTTTTTTTTAGGTGTCTATAGCAGTCTGAAGCGCGTTTAGTAATGCTCTCGAATGTGGAAGAATCAGCGGTGGGCAAGTCAGTCATGACTGACTAACTCTAAAGGAATTGTTTCATTATCGCTGTGTTTTTTCTCGATGCCGCCTTTTACCACGATTCGCAGAGGACATAAAACGTAGCAAGCAGGGTTCCGCACACTTTGCGATGACCGCTTTCCTATGCGCGTAACGATTGGAAAAGCCTGCACGGACGAGAGAGAGAAGCAATGCTATTGACGCGATGCAGGCGCAGAGGGGATCGATTGGGCACAGCTTTGTGTTTGTTGAGAGAGTATGGGGGCAATGGAGGGTGTGCTAAGCACGCCATCGGAATCGCGATGGGATGGGATCTGGGAGAGAAGAGATAACAGGGTTGCACGGTTGGGTAGACAGACAGGGCGCCGTGTCTCTCTATACTACTCTCAGGCGGCCCGCGGTAATTTCGTCCGCGCTTAGTGTGTGGCTATAATAATTAGGCAAGGTGGTCGCGCGCTAGATCGCGGCGTTACAGCGGCGTCATCGCGAAGTCTGAAGGTTAGCTGACGAGCACTGAAGCTTAACGTAAGAAAAAGATGACTCACAAAAGAGAGATCGTAGTCAGCCATCGCTGAGCAAGCACCTCCAAGGGTTGACATCCTCCACATCAAATGTTCTAGTTCAAAATATTTCATAAATAGGTACAGCATACGTTTTTCCCTAAACTATAACTAGATAACTGCAATGAAAAACCTGCCAAAATCAACTATCAACGGAATTTTTGTGGTTTTCCAACCAAACCGTCTATCTACGTTGATACCAGAACCTCACCATTTATAGTCAATATATTCACTAGGTGCTTGGGGCAGGCGAATCCTTATGATAAAGTCCTGAAAAAAAAACTTCAACCTCTCGAGATTCTTCTGACAGTAATTTTAAAAAAGTGAAAATCTACGATCTATGGCTGCAAAAATACCTACCAAACTAGTTTTGACAGTATCCTCATAATGATAACACGAAGAAAGTGGTAATTATGCATGAATCACAACAGAAAATAAGTCACGCAAAAGACTACTTTTCTCTAACCTGCCTCAACCTATAATAACATGGGACTAACGCACGAACACAAGCAATTTGGTCGCTAGTTTCCAAAGAGATTTTCTCAAAACGCTTTCAAGCGGGAAAGGGAATCCTTCAGGAAATCCTTCCTCAAAGGCAAACCTCCGATTGTATGATTTGTGATAGTAGCAACGCTACGAATAGTCTCTTGATATTCCTTAGGGGAGACAGAAGTTGGCGGGAGGAGGAGGGGGGGACTGTCGGCAAACACCCTAAGTGAAGATCTGTAGCCTCTCTTTAGACAAGATTTCCGTAACGGGACATCATTGGTTTGGGGGATTTCGAGTCTGTACGCGTTTTTTTTTGCGTTCGTTTTTTTGGGAGTTGGTACGACCCCCCCCCTTTACAACGTCCATGAAGCGAGAAAAATCAACTATCAAAATAAATTTTTCCCAGCCCAAATACGACCCCCTCTCCTGGCGGCCAAATACGACCCCCCCCCCTATTGGATTCGCCCAATAGAACGACTGTAGCGCTGCTTCGTCACTTACTATGAAGCCACGAAAGTGGGATAATCGTAGAGATAGAGGGTCAGACTACTTGTTTAAGGAAGGACGCTCACGAGCTGCTCGAGCGCGGGGCTGTCTACAGAAGCAAAGCCCACGATCACTCGCCATCACATATAGTGGACCTAGAGCTCATATATCGACCGCATGGTTGAGTATCGTGAGTAAAGAAAAAAAACATGCCAACTGCCCTAAATAGAACCTCACACCGATCCCAGTTTGTACGTTCCCAATCACCTCCATCTTCAGCACTACGCCCTTATACGCACAGCTGATTCCCCTATAAAAACTTTTCCCGGACCGTACAACAAAAAAATGGCCCAGCTTCGTTTCTCCTGAGGGCGGGCCCTGGGGGCGCGTAGCATGGCGGTGCGGGGTCAGTGGAAAAAAGGGAGCGTCCAGTTGAACCTGTATATCCTCTACAGCCCCCCACTCCCCACATTTTTTGTCGCAAAACCGCTACAAGGTTTTTCGTTGCAGGGCCAGACTACTCTCACAACCCGTATGTTCAACTTCTATACTTGATCGCGGACTGTACCTTTAAAGGAGCCGCCCACCAGACAAGAAGGGGGTTGGTGTTGGTGTATTGTATTTTTTTTTTTTTTTTTTTTTTTTTTTTTTTTTTTTTTTTTTTTTTTTTTTTTTTTTTTTTTTTTTTTTTTTTTCGCTGCGGACGGTTGGGCGTGCCGTTGGCTCTTGCTCGCGGCTGCCAAAACATCGTTGCTTGCACAGGTTGTTAAGCGCGCAAGCTGACAATACGGTATCATATGCTCTTCCATATTACTCGTTTTCTACTTTTTTTGTCGCATGCGCTCTTCAACAAGAAGGCAGAGAACGGCTCTGATAGGGTGACACACTCATACTGGCTGACACGCCCAACCGTCCGCAGAGAACTAGAGTGTAAGCTCTGAACGGCTACTCCAGACAATTCCCTCAATAACGACATTTACAGAGTGCCTCCGAACAGTACTATACATATGACTCGGGTGCCCTTGACGACCAAAGGCTCAATCTGTGAACTATATCTCACCTCATTAACTTGTATTCCATAATGTTTCCTGATATGATCATCGAAATTCTTCCTATCATAACGTGCTAATTGAAAAATTGATCGAGCTGTATTCACAGGGCAGCACCACTTTATGAGAGCTGTTCTAGAATTCGAGTACGACGAACAAGTAGGAATGTCTATGTACATTTTGATTTAGCCTTTGGCTTTTGTTTCCCTGACGATTTTTTGGTCCTTCTGCAAAGAATACCGTGAAAAATCTAAAAATAGCAAACATTTTTACCAAATAAGCAGGTATGCATCACTCGAAATAACTCGTCCTCCTTGATTGCAGGACAGGTCTGATAACCTTTAACGAATCGAAGAACGACACACCAAATCAGGAGAAATTTATTGAAATTATCAACAACTAACAATGTGGTTAATGGAATATTAACAACTGCTGCTTAACAATACATCTAACTATTAAAAATTCAACTAACGTGAAAGAATACCAAAAAATACAACTACTTCATCCAGTGATTCAACAAGGTTATGGAGATTGGATAAATTATAAGCACTGTGTTAAAGATCAATTGGAGGCGTATTCTGTACAGGTTCGAAGCACTTCGAGCTTTAATCCTACATTGAAAAAAAAATAATCGATTGTTTCTTCTCTGAGAAGGCCGGGCTTTAAGCAGCGGTTGGACATACACGAAGCGCGCCGTTATGTTATAAAGAAAAATATGCGCCTAATTCGCTTGCTGCGACGACGAGAATCGGAAGCATGAGGGAGGGAAACAAACGGAAATACAAAGAACAGGCCGTCAGTCTTTCTTTCACTAGATGGGCGGTGAAAGCTTGCCGACACCTTGAGAACTCCAAATTATAAGAATATAGCACCCACACACACCACCACCCCTTTGCACAAACAACTATTGAGCAAATACCTGAGGAAAATGCTAAACACTACGACTACTCACAACGAACTAACTATTAATTATTATTAATTACCGCTTGATCAACTTCAGTTTTCTTATCATCCATTTGATGAAAGTGTGCTTGGCAGAGGAGCAATAAATTCGAAGTGGAGTATTTTTGCATCGAAGGCGCGGCTGCGTTAGATTAATCTTCTAGAAAAACATACATTTGCAGGTCTCGGGCGCTAGGACAAAACCAAATCTTCTGGTATAATCAGCAATTATGCTAGAAAGCAGCTTAATTAAAGCTTGCAGCACCTTTGTTCGCACTCCCTCGATAAAAATAACAGCACCGCTCAAGTCGCGATTTACATGAAGTGGGTTCATACATTGTGACCTTTGAGAATGGAAGATACGGCGAATCAACTTATTGAGAGAACGCGCACCAAAGTAAGCAGTGCACCTCGTTGTTTTTTTTTTAAAACTTCACTCGCCCATTTCCCTATTCTTCCATCGCAAACGAGGTTCGCACTTAGGACAAAAGGAATTCAAAAAATAGTTACACACCTCTTTCAAATGAAGATACATCGGAATCTTGCGAGACTGCGAATCTGTCACGTTGAGTGCTCCCAGAACATGATGCGACAATCTGAAACAGGCTTAGAGATCATCGTTTAGTTACTTATTCATCAACTGGTCTGGCTCAATCAGATCAACGCGCGTTATCGTGCACACCCTCAAGAGTTCGCAGTTAATTGGAGTACATTTTCGAGGGTCAGGTCCAAGATAAACGTCTCCTTTCTTTTTCGTCTGGGTTGGCTAGCGAGAGATAACTCTGTAACTTAAGACAAGTAGCGCCGCGATCAACCAAGGTGCAGAAATCTTTTAGAGTACAAGATGGCGCAGCTTGTTGTCACACAGGATATCCCATTTTCGCGGCTCAAAAGCGCTTGATAAAAGCAACAGCTCAGCAACCGTAACGACTCCGCCTATGAAGGCGGAGTGAACAAGTTCCACCTCCATCACTTTTAGAATCGTTAGCGATGATAATTGCTAATCTTATCGAATATGCCTAGGAGAATGAGTCGCAGCAAGTGGCGACTAGATTCAGAAAACTCGCGCAAAGTTTGATTAACTCGTTTATGTTCAGTCTCAAATATTTGGTTTTTTAGAGCATTTTCAACGGGTTCTTCTGCTTTTTTTTCTTCTTTAGCATTATACTTACAACATGACCTAATGGTCCTAAGCTCCTGACAGCTCAACTATCTAGATTTAAGATGCGTGCTGGATATTTTCAGACATGTGATGAGAATCAGTAAACAACTTTATATCATAACAAGTTACACTGACTGCCCCTTATATCTTTCCTTGGAACCACCTAAGCACTGCTGCCGTGATCCAGGCTGAGAATTTCGTAACCTTCCCTTTCTAACTTTCCTTCTCAGTTGTTATCATTTTCTGTCACCTGCTACCGGTGTGTTCGTCCCAACCCCGAATATCTTGTTGGAAATACTCCCCCCCCTCCGCTTTTTCTGAGATGTATGCATGCGGATTGTACATGAGAGAATGCGTCCGACGTACCGTGGAGGTCGCGGTGAAGAGTTTCCGTACTTTGCATCGCCAATTAAAGGACATCCAGCCAGTGCGAGATGAGCACGGATCTGATGTGGGATTTCTGAAGCATATAAGTTTTAACTTTGCTTAAATCAATCTATTTATGGAACGCGAAATAGTCAACAAAGAAGCAAAGAACATGGCGTAAATTACCTCTGTGAGTTCGGACTTCCACACTCGAAAACATACTGATTTCCACGGATTGTGCGACATTCTGATTCCACGTAGAAAATGTCGCCTTTCGCCTTATTCGACACCAAAGGCACAAGCTAAAAAAAGACTTAAGATTTACTCGAAGAACGAGAGTTCACTGTCAAATTGAATGTCTGACGCCATTAACTCGATTCGGGCAAACCCTTACACGTACAAAATCGAGCACTTCATAAGTTCTGGACACACACACACACACACACACACACACACACACACACACACACACACACACACACACACACACACACACACACACACACACACACACACACACACTTGCAGATTAGGAAACAATACAATCACAACTTTCATTCATATACGATATCTCATTAAAAACCTTCCTGGGAAGCGATGTACGTACTGATCATGTTTGAAGACACTACCGTAGTTTGCAGAGTATGGCGCGACTATGTCCTCCACTTTCAGCCCCGAGACCAGACCTCGTGGTTACGTCTTTCGAGCTGCGGCCCGAACAAGAAAAGAATTCGCGACCATCGAGCGAGAGGGTTATGGGAACACATTCGGTTATCACAAGAATGCTGAGTTATGGGCAAAAGTCGTGCCCCAGGCGGGAGTCGAACCCGCACCTCACGCTTTCCGGGCGAGTGCGCTATCCGTTACGCCACCACCCTTTTACCCTCTCAGCTTAACGGCTTTTATGCCGTAGCCTTACAGCACTCACACGTTTAACATGGTGAGCCGGTCAGCCGTAATCGTTAGATATCGGCACGTGTGAGTGCTGTAAGGCTACGGCATAAAAGCCGTTAAGCTGAGAGGGTAAAAGCGGCCCTGGTGGCGTAACGGATAGCGCACTCGCCCGGAAAGCGTGAGGTGCGGGTTCGACTCCCGCCTGGGGCACGACTTTTGCCCATAACTCAGCATTCTTGTGATAACTTTCGGAACGCGAACTGCGGCGTAAAACATTCGGTAGCGACGACCCTTTCTAACTATAGTAGACCGGTTTCGAAACGAAACAGCTCAAAAGGGACAGCCACGAAGTCCCGACTGTTATAATGTAAAGTCTTCCAAAATACATTGCCAACTTGAGTTCTAGAAAATGGCCAGGTAAACAAAGTTTTGAATACTGCTTTAACAAAAAAAATCAGGAGAAAAAGGACTAGTAAACCATCGCAATCATGTTACCTTCATATCCCTGTCCTTCACTGTTTTCAGTAGAGGAATATTAATTTTGAGGGGAGAATCATTCAATTCACCGCGGACTATACACCTATAAATACAACACGAAATGTAGTATCCGTGAAAATTTGAGACTAGTAGTACCTGCTTATTTGTTCTACCATGCCTTTCTCAAAATCTTCTTTCAAAGCCGATTGTGCCGTAGCATTACTGAAATAATGAAAACAGATATGCTCTCTGAAAGAGAGAGCTGATGAATGAGAGGTAAACCCCGCGATTTTTAGTCGTTAGTCGTAGAGTTTCAGGCTGAAGGTGTGGGCGCTGGGTTGACAGTGAAGGAAACAGCGAAACAAATGGGGGAAAACGCAAAACATGGACCTTTTCACTGGACTAGTTCTTCGGCGATCGAACTATTCTGACAAGGTGGAATCCTACGAATCGGTAGGGCACGGAGCCTGTTTCTCAACTGAGGGATAAGGATGAAGTCTTCGCTGTTGACCAATCCCTTTTTGGGATGCGACACATACCACTCCCTCTTCAGAATCAAACTGGTTTGTGAATTATTGAATGCGATGTAGCCAATACAATGAATTGTGGGGGCCAGCCGATGTACAAGTCAATAGTTTTTATCCTTTCTGACGATTCTCCTCCAATCTGCAGTCGCCGGACGGAAGAAAGCTTGGTTGGTCTGGGTGGGAGCCGATCCGGTAACTGACCTCCGCACCGCGCGCAACTTGCCACCACAACACTTCCGCCTCGTTTTTGAACGACTAATATTCACTGATACGAATAAATAACCAAATGTGCTAACTATAAGGTCAATACCACTAACCATAACATACCATTTTTTGCAGACGGTAAGAAATCAAACGAAAGTGAAACAAACTCACGTCGCAAACAAAACGATCCCGGATTGGAACTTATCCAACGATCTAACTAGATACAATCGCTCACACTTTGGGACGACACTGGCCTAGGATACAAGAACCTTGGAGATTCCAATAGCAAGAGATACTGAAACTTTAACTCACTTTAATCTTTTGCAATAACCTATCTAATTGAGGAGAATTCTGAGACGCTCCAGAATAAGCCATACCATATGGTTTGTCTAACGCAACAATATCGTCTGAATACAAAGCCAATGTGAAATGTGGAGTGAATACTTTCATTGGCACAAATGCTAACTTACCGTCTTTATAAAGAACCCTGTTTATCATGAGCTCCACCAATTCTTCCTGTGTCATTCGCCACAATGGAATAATATCGGCTCGTATTTTGTCTAGTCCGGATTCCCTGGCTGAATCGTCAGAACTAACATCGAACTGAAAATGGCCTTATTGGTGGAAAGTCGGTCTGCCAAGCAATTTCAAATAAAACATCTTTCTTTCTGAAGAATTTGCTACGATGTTAGAAAACACTATTCTCCATAAACAACATTACTGCAATACAGGAAGAAAGCTGCTTTCAGGGTTAGATGCTATAAAACGCTCACCGAATCATTTTCAACTTGAACAGATTTCAGTTTTCTTGGTTTTGTGCTTTGCTTTTCTTTCTGATGTTTTTCTTCTACAGAAACAACCACTGTCGTTCTGTGGATTTCTCGTAAGTGAACGACGTCTATTGTCCGTATTTCCGTCCAATTCAACCAGCTGAGGTACTGACTCTTCTGCTTCAGATGGCGCTCTTATCGTCTCTTTACTGGAAAATACGAAATAACGGTCAGTGGGATTCAAACCAGAAAAGAAGTTTGCCGCGCAGTGGTGCGGGCATATCTGCTTTATTTCAACATTTCCATGCTGATCAGCGACTTCACCTTTTTTTCTTTCATTTCATCTCTTTTCCAAGTGGATATGTTTCGCCAGAGGTCAAAAGCATGGCTTGACAACATCAGGACATGAGAGAAAGCCAAAAAGTCAAAACAAACGCTTCAGAAAAGAGCATGTATGTCAAGCGGTCATCAATACGTTCAGTTCTCCAATGGCAACAGGTATATTGAATCCCCACTTGAGAATCAGGTAGGCGTGGCCGCATGTTTCAACTTAACCTGAAGGTGTCCATGCTCCTGCTGGAATATTTCCATCTTTACACAACTGTTGTCGTGTCTCTGTCCAACATAGACAACGAAGATAACAGTGTTCGCACGAGTGGAGACAATTCCACTAGTGAACCAGTCCGTGGCACATGTTCAAATGCTACGCCTAACTCTGGCTGCAGCGAAAGGAGTACGTATATAATCCTTCTTCCGAGGGGTAAGGGGGCATCTGTTGTGTCACATCGCATATGATGCCTCCAAAACGTGTACCGCTTGTCACGGCAGACAATTCGGAAAAAGAGATGACCAATCAGTTGCGGTGTTTAGCAACCTATCAGGCGCGCCCCCCTCTGGCGAGCGCGCCTGACAAAACGGCGTTTTACTGCGCACAAAAGGTGAAGGAGATAGTGAAAAAGAAACATACGTGGCCGATCCTAGTGAAAAAAGAAACATACGTGGCCGATCCCACTCGTCCAAAATACTGCTCCTTCGATGAAGTCTTTGGACGACTCACTGCCATTTTCTGATGATTCATCAGGGTCCTGAGAACCTGCTATGCCAAGTGATTTACCTTCTAAAAAGAAACAAATAGACACTTACAAGTTCAAGTTGAGGAAAAAACGCCCGATCCAAGAATTCTGTACCCGACAATCGACTAGGATCTTTTTCAAATGCGCTCTCAATAGTCCTAAGACGAAAGGATCTCTTCGGTTTGTCTTTTACAGCGATATCCGGCTCCTGATGTATGCAACATTTTGCAACATACTGTCCTTAGCAATAATAAGAAATCACTAACTAATCTCAGTTGAAATTTTGGAAATTACTTTTTCTTCTTCTTTCGGCTCAGCTTTTGGAGACTGTGATGACATGTATTCGATACCGAAGAAATCATCTGCTGCCGATCGATCGGACATCGTTCCAGCGCTATGATAAGCTGAAAATTGAGCAATGTTGCTATTATAACCTAAAAATGACACTCCTCCTGAAGCCCTGTGGGTACCCAATGGGTCCACCCAAATGTCACATTCGAATCAGGGTGCGTTCATACTTTTCGTCGGCGTTTAGGGCGTTTCGGGCGAAAACAAACAAATGTGGGGAATCGACCTAACGTTTTGGGAGAAACGCCAGCGTTTTGAGCGTTCTGGCGAGACAGCAGCGTTTCGAGCAAAAAGGAAAGTATGGGTATCGAAAAGTCTTTGGTTCGCTTAAAACGCTAGATCGATACCTATACTTTCCTTTTCGTCCGGAACGCTTGAAAAGCTCTAAACGCCAAAAACGCCTGCGAGCACTACGGCCATGACCTCACCGATACGGTCATAAGAGAATACGGTATCCGTGAAGAGGGCACTGGGTACCCCCTACACGTAAGTTGTATCGGATTTTACGAGGAAAAAACTTGCTGCGCCGAAAAGTAACATCATATTCGTAAACAGAGCATCGAATAACACAACTAAGTGAGTCTTCAGCATAAAAAACACTTCAAGGTTGTTAAACTCGGATAGTGCTCCTATTGAGAATCATGACATTGAAAGGGCTCACAATTCTAACATGGGGTCTGATAGATATCCCACGACAATTAGTCCGGGAGATTACGGGCGTTTTTTTTATATGTTCAACTTCAGCAATAAATGTGTTCAAGATGAATCAAGCGAGTCCAAGAACCTTTCATGCCACGAGGTTTTCATTAGAATCTACCGGAGTGTGCAATAGTGCGACGGATGCGGTAATCGCGATTTTGCACAAAAATTTTTAAACATTCAGATTCATTTCCGCGTCGTTTCTTCGCTTTTTATTATGTGTTGACCCGCTCAGGTTGAGTGTCGAAGTTCGAGAAAGAGGAGAACCCAGGGGAATGAGGGTGTTACAATAACGATTATTCGAAGTCAGGGGAGGGCGCAAGTGCTCACAAAAAGATTTAGGCGTGAGGTTCGCGGCAATTTGCAAATCGACCACGCGGCCTCGCAAACTCATATTGACGCGCGTTACCTGAAAAAAGCGGTCGCAGCCGAATTTGGGTGCTAACGTATCGGGGGATCCACGCGCTCGCGGGCCGTGCGCGCATTTACACAAAGACAGATTAGAGCGGCCGGTGAATCCGTGTTACAGTAACCCGTTGTCATTGGGGCGCGCTGTTGGATTGGAGCATGGCGCACCGGCCCTTCAGACTTTTAACCATGGAGGGTGTAGGTACATAGTTGATTCCTTGAATTGACTTCACCGGTAGGAATTTCGGCACCCTAGTTCCTGAATGTACCATTTATTCGACTTATTATACTTTTCACATTGATAACCCCTACAAGCTCTTTTGTGTTTTCTCTAATTGACTCACTGGGTTGGAATTTCAGCACCCTAACTTCTAAAAGTCCGTTTATTATATTATGAAGTATTCTTAACTAACCAGGAAAGGTCAACAGGTCAGCCTGGCCATTTCCAATGAAATGCACACCGTTGTACTCGTCTTGAGACGGATTCAGAACAGTCTTCAAAATTTGCAGAACGATCCTCTGAGTGGAGTTATGGAGGGATTTCTCCCTCGTGGTTGTTTTACATGCTATCGCGACGAAACGTGGAAGCGTCTTCACATTAATGAATGGAGTCTTCCCGACACGTGGCAGCAGAGCGCAACGGATAGCGAGTGGGTTTCGTAGCCGGGACGTCGTCGGATCGGTTTCCGCCATCTGTTGCCTTTTTGCATTTGTCCAAGAACACGGTTGACAAAGCTTCTAACATCTCTGCTCTCCTGCCCTATCCTGTAAAAGGACCTGCAATCAGTTTTTTTGAAAGTGTAGACCCATTGTGGCCTGAAAGAGTGTTTGTGCTTGTCCCCCTCGTAACACATGTCACAAGGGTTTTTGCAATGAAATACCATGATATTCATGTTCAGCGGGTCAAATTACCCCTGGGGACAAGTTTCTAGCCGAATCTGATATTTCGACCTAACTTGGAAAATGTGGGCTATGCTATGGGTGATTGGCCGTAGGCTGGGTCCACCCACCATCAATTACTGGTCTCGAGATGGAATTTCCTACCGTTAATCAGGAAAATGATGCAAACTGCACGAATAAGTGGGCCAGGTGCTGAAAGACATGACTGAAGAGCTATTTCAGCTAAACAGTCATCATCAGTATGCTAGTCGTAGTATCGCTGGTGGCAATCAGTCAGCCATGACTATCCATACCCCATTTTTTCAAAGCTGAGTCAGAACCTCAGATTTCGCCGGCTGCCGTCCCCATGGGTTATTTAACCCCCTGAACACGAATATGACACCTATATTGTGCGGAAAGCTCTGTGAGTCCCGCTACAGGTGCCATCATTTCGGCGCCAGCGCGCCCGGAAGAAGAAAAACAGTAAAAAAAACCTCCATAACTTCGCTCAGAGGATCGTTCTGCAAATTTTGAGACTGTTTTGAGTTCACCGTCTCAAGACGAGTACAAAGATGTGCACCTCATTGCAAATGGCCAGGCTGACCTGTTGACCTTTCCTGGTAAGACTGTGAGTATTACACTCTAAGTATTTCAGAAGTAGTTTCCTTATGACTTCTTATTAATGAAAAATTTATGAAATAGTGAAATGAATAGTATTTATACAATGAGCGAGGCATTTTCAATACACTGCTGAAACGAGCGCAATTCTCAAACTATTCAAACACATTACTACAATAGTGATTAGCACTTGTAGTGTTAATGCACATAATCACAGAAGCGCCAAACTCGAATAAATGGTACGTTCAGGAACTAGGGTGCCGAAATCCCTACCGATGAAGTCAATTCAAGGAATCAACTATGTTCTTACACCTTCCATGGTTAAAAGTTTGAAGGGCCGGTGCGCCATGCTCCAATCCAACAGCGCGCCCCAATGACAACGGGTTACTGTAACACGGATTCACCGGCCGCTCTAATCTGTCTTGTGCACTTTTTGTATGACCGTTTGTGTTTTGACTTTTTCACCGCACGCACATCGAAAGAACGGTCGTTAACACGCGTCGTGATCTCTTCTTGGAAGATCCACTCATATGAAACTCCTGAACACTTTTTCATCAGAGGAGACCTTTCCACTGCGGCGAGGACATTCATAGCCTCTCCATTGTCACGACAGGTGAGGTGACCTGCTCCAAAGCGAATCCGAGAGCGTCTGAGGTTACGGTAGCCGCTTCGCGCGACACGTGACGCATCTCTTTTATTTGATCAATAGTTCCTCGACAACGGTTGTACTCGTGGCAGCTCGCATTGAAGCTGGTTTGTTCCCATTCACTTTCTCATTGGACTTCCGGCAAGCCGCCAAAATCCTTCAAAACCCCCACTGAGCCACTACCACCTGTCAGGGCTGTGTTGTAAAGCTATGAACTGGGAATTTTCGTACCCATAGGGAATTTATGGTACTCGCTGTTTTTTTTTCTCGAACGAGTCAGGAATCCAATAATATTGAATCCTCGAGTTTGGGGGATCTCTGCCTGGGGATAAAGTGCTGTGGAAACATGTTCTGTTCGACACTCGAGATAGTTGCGTCACTTATCTTACGCCCCCAATTCGCTAATTGTTCTTATCACTTCTTCACTCTTCGGGCTGTCTGAATATCCGTTCAGCACATTGCTCGCATCTGATCCCGCGACGTTCGTACGACGCGTGTCGCGTGCGATGCTTCTGGCATTTTGCCAACTTTGGTAGTCCTCACTTCTCAATGGCGTAGTGCAAACCTCGCGCCGTGGGACATGAATTGAAGACCAGTGAGCCTTTTTCCTGGTTTTAGTGAGAAGGACGTGGGTCGAAGAGCATAGTCCTACACTCCGACTCACCTCGTGATACTTCAGAAGTGTTCTCGTGTCACTGCCTGACGCTATCGCTTTACATGATATTCATATGTTACCTATTACTGGTTGCTATCTAGGAATGCTTCCGCATCCTTTTCATTCAGAAATCGGTTTTTTTCGAGTGTGGGACTGTGAAGCAGGCTATCTGCTTCACTTCCTTCTCATTGAAATTGCTCTGCGTAGTGTATGGAACTCAAAAATGGCTTATTGCTCCTTAATTTAAATGCCGCGGCGCTAGTTTTAGGCTCTAATCGCTATCAGAAAGGGCGACTCACCGGAGTTGGTGAGCGCCAGAAGCGCCGCGCGGACGTAACACATGCGACCCTGTTCTTATCGTTTGTTCGCTCCTCGAGCTATCTGAATATCATTCAGGCAGCAATCCGTTCCGCTTCGCCACCCTTGCAA
The DNA here is from genome assembly GCA_036418165.1 of Cooperia oncophora. Taxonomy (NCBI): domain Eukaryota; kingdom Metazoa; phylum Nematoda; class Chromadorea; order Rhabditida; family Trichostrongylidae; genus Cooperia; species Cooperia oncophora. Next base: position 18,077 of record MU912953.1, read on the forward strand.
ACATTTGAGAGTTTTTCTTGAAGTGGTTGGAAGCATATAGCTCTATGCGGTTTTTCTTCTCACTCTTCGTGCTTTGTGACGTTTCCAGAGTACGCTCCAACTTGAATTTGGCTTTCTTTTTAGCCTTTATGTGTCGTTAAATCCCACTGGTTCCCCTCATAGCGGAGCTGCTCTTTCACAATATTCGTATCACTTACTAGCATTCAGTACTTTGCCGCTTAATTGATGAAATCCAACGGAATTGCACCTAATCATCAGGGATTTGGTCCAGTTCCTGTTGATGTCATGTTGATTGAAAGTTGGGGAAGAAGGGGGGGGCTGTGGGTGGGGTGGGAAACGTGACTATTCCGATGCGGTGTTTTCCATACAGTGACTGTGGCTGGGTGCGATTTGAGGGCACACCCATTGGACCAGTCTAGTTACAGACTTGGATACCATAATCTACAGTATGATCGCGTTCAAAAGTGCTAACAAAGTACTGTTGAAGATTTGTAAGATCTGCGGAAAACAGATGTGAACGTCTCGATTGGGAGAATCGCGAAATGGGGGAATCGGCGAAAAAACTAGGGAGAAATTGATTACTTGGCCCCGTCGTATGTCGTTTGGGGAATTCCAAAAAGGCTCATGTGCGTATCGACCGCGATGCGCAGTTCTCTAGTCAGTGACAAAGCATGCACCGAACGTGGCCTAATGCTTACTATCATCCCCACATCCTCTCGAACAATCTGGAAAAACGGTTTTTTCGTACGATCGGTTTGCGGATGAAATTTTCACAGCTTTATGAATTAAAGTTTTTGTGATATTATGCATCCTGTTGAGGCTTTTGGCGCTAGTAACTTTGGAGGAAGTAGGAGGGCATTAAGAGGCTTCCTAGAGCTGGTCCCAAAAGTAGCTTTATTGCAACAGGCGTAAATACTTGCTTTTGGGAAGAGGTTCCTTAACAGGCGAATCAGTTTTGAGTATAGTGATCCCAATTTTATAAGGATAATTGGCTCTTGCACAAGTAGACTAAATGCCATGAAGTTGTTAGCGCTGTTTATCCCCTACAAATTAGCTTTGTGTGCCGTAAATAAGTTTACAAATTTTGCGTTTATCCGCTACTTAAGCGCTTCGAATCTATGCACCAATCAATTAGAAATAAAACAAACAAGATTCACCAGGAACTTGATGAGAATGCCGACAGAAGCTGAAAACAAATGGACTCCGTGTAACAGGTGAAGTGAATTGGAGGGGTGAAATGCCTTGTTGCGTGAAAACTGTTCCAAGATTCAATTTCTGCGGTTTTCTAATGAGCTATTAGAGTAGATTCCTCTTTGGGTTCTGCTCCAACTTATTTAATAGTGTCACTTTTACTTTTTCACAGTCGAAAGGGTTCACCTAGGCCGGAATTAATTCCCTTTTAGATTAGGCAAGAATCTTCCAGCCTACAGTTGTTTCTTCGCGCTTTTCAGCGTTAACTGTTTTACCTTTTGCATATAGCATCTTAGGGAGGTGTTATATTCATGCCCTAAACACGAAATTACTTCCATTTTGCCGAGGAGGGAGCAGAAGAGCAGATGAGTCATCGCGAACCGCATAGTCCACCCCTCCCAAATACGTTAGCACCAATTTGCAGTTTGCATGCATCGTCTCAATTTGATTGCAGACTTCCGCTGCTCTGAAATTTAGATTATAGAGGCCCCTGCCATGCTAGGAAACGTTCAACGTGGTAGGTTTTTATAGGTCGTGTTGGTGGCATCGCGATGGGAAGCACTTACTAGCCCATTGTCGTCCTCTGTTTGCTTTCAATCTTGTTGCGGTGCGCCGCTGCGGATGGTGGGACGCGCCAGTAGGGCGGGGTTTGGCGCGCAGCCAGTTCATTCTCCGCCAGTTGTTGAAACGGATAAACGATAACAATTGGTGAAAATCAACTGATACATAGCTATGATACTGTATGTCCGCTTGCTCGCTTCAACAGCTGGTGCGAAACGGGGATTGCGCTGCGCCAAAACCCATCCCTCCTGACATGTCCCATCATCCACAACAAGTAGACTGTAGTTCTTCCTCAGTTTCATTTAGTTTTGGTCCAGCAGGTACACACGGTGGTCAAACATTTACGAGTCCTCTGATAATGTTTAAGCTAGATCCATCTGCAAGAATCTTGATTTGATTTTCCTTGTCGTTTCTTGAAGCCTTTCGTGATCTTTGTGCGACGCAGTAGGTGAAGAAGCATTATCACAACTTTTTCTCTGTTATTTCCAGGGTATGTCCTCGATTCACTATAAGTTTCGAGCGACACTTAGAATATAAACTCCCAGTTTGGACGTGCACATAACGGGAGCAGATCTGAAGAAGGAAATCTGTTTAAAAGAAGGAATCAAAGCAGAAGCATTCGATCTGTTGTTGCAGGTAAAATTATCCCATTTGCAGCCTTATTACATTGTATGGAATTTAGTATCGGCTTGACTCAATACATATTATCTTTTGATGAAAGAGACGCTTTGAGTTGACCTGCCATAACATTTTAGAATGCCACAGGCTAAAAACGAAGTTACACGGCAGAAGAACTCATTCCTCGAAACTCATCGATCATTGTGCAACGAGTCCCGAGAGAGGATGCAGAGAAGCTCCCTAAAATCCAGTAAGTTCGCTATGCATATTTTATTGATTGAATGCGCCACGCGTTCGAAAGTGTGGTGTCGTGCGGCTCATACCTAATGACAAGTTGGTAAACTACACAAAATTAAAGAGGGAAATGCTCAAAACCCCACCTGGAATGTAGCGTAGTGAAACCTATGCGCCTGTTCGTGCAGCACAGAAGCGAAGAAGGGACGTGGTCGGACGGGTTCTCACTTGCTGGAGCAAGCTGTTTCTTTTTATCACATTACTTTCACCATTTGGAATGGAGAGAGCTATTCGCGAACCATTGGCACCATGAAGTGGCAGGTGAAAATGAGAGTTGGTCGTCGCCATGGCCAGTGGGCGGGGCCGTAGTTCCGTCGCGAGCGGGTGATGTTTTCCTCAGTGTTTTCGAGCTGCGAAAGTAGTCCTCCACCCTGCTTGTGGCCAGAACTGCCGTCTCTAAAGAAGGCGCTCAAACATCAATTAACGCGTAGCGTGCCTTTAAGTTCAGGTTCCAGTTCTAATGAGATGCCTTCAGCAAGCTTATTTGTCAAAGTGATTCTGAGCATATTTCTACATGATGTGTCGAAACCCAACGGAATCTTACAACTTATGATCACTCTAGGAGCGCTTTCACCCTTCGTGACACTAAAGAGTCGGAAAATGGGAGAACACACCACCGGAAAGTAGGGTATCAATCTGGCGAGTGGGTTGATAGGGAAATGCGCTCCAACGAATCCGATGGAGATGGACAGATTCTCATGTTCTCAGTCTCCTAAACCTGTACGCATACATTCCTTTGGCACGTACTCTCTTATTCTCTTGTACTGCAACGTCGTAAAGTAACACGGCTTTAGAGTTGAGTCAAGACTACATGAAGCTACTGTTTGCAGCTCTTTCCCAAAAAAGAAACCAAGAGGTTTTTCGAATGGTCACACTTCTTATGTTTTTAGGGGTGTAAATACTGGAGCCGTTGTGAGACCATCAACTGCAGAGACAGGTCTGGTAGCCCCTGCGCATATGAATCCGGTACGTTTGATTCTCTTTTTCTAATGCTTAAGTCTTGCTGAACAACTGATAGGTCATACATTTCAATTTCTCCATTTAAGGAAGAATTCGAGAAGCTGTCGGAAGAAGACCAAATTGCTCATATCAAGGATGTATCCACGGCAAAGTACCACTCTAGCAAGTATGTTGTAACTTCTGTGATCTAAATGTTAATTTATCGTAGTTTCGCCGTCGGTAACTCGTCGGAATCGAAACCTCACCAAAGAGGCACTCGGATGCTTTTCACCCCCAATAATCCGAAATCGTTCCAATTTTCTACCAGCTTTTTCTTCGTAGGCAGATTTGCCTAAATACTTGTACCCAGAACTAAATTGACCTCCTGAACACGAATATCATATTCGCTCTGCCCGAAACCGTTTAGGTGCAGTGCCACAGGCTGACACTAGAAAAAAAAACGCCAAATAACCACATTCGGTG